>CAUYTI010107887.1:0-16314 GCA_963575145.1 Galago senegalensis
GGCGCCCGCCACAACGCCCGGCTATTTTTTGGTTGCAGCCGTCATTGTTGTTTGGCGGGTCCGGGCTGGGGATTCGAACCTGCCACCTTAGGTGTATGTGGCTGGCGCCTTAGCCGGTTGAGCTATAGGCGCCGAGCCCACCAATATATTTTTAAAAAGCCTTCTTTCCGGACGTGGTGGCTCACACCTGTAATCCTAGAACTCTCTGGGAGGCTGAGGTGGGTGGATTACCTGAGCACATGGGTTCAAGACCTTGTCTCTGAAAATAGCTGGGTGTTGTGGCAGGTGCCTGTAGTCCCAGCTACTTGGGAGGCTGAGGCAAGAGAATCTCCTAAGCTCAAGAAAAGGAGGTTGCTGTGAGCTATGATGCCATGGCACTCTACCAAGAGTGACATAGTGAGACTCTGTCTCAAAAAAAAAAAAAATAAAAAGACTTCTTTCTAAAATTATCGAGTGGTAAAATCAAGATTGTTTCATTGACTCAGGGAATAGAAAGTTTCTGAATAGATTTCCAACTCGAGAGTGGGTTTTGCCAGTGTGTGGAAAACCTTCAACCTCTGATAGTTTTTTTAAAAATGGGCTCATCGGGTGGCGCCTATGGCTCAAAGGAGTAGGGCGCCAGCCCCACATACCGAAGGTGGCAGGTTCAAACCTGGCCCGGGCCAAAAACTGCAAAAAAAAAAAAAAAAAAAAAAGGACTCATCAGCAGATGAGACATTTTAACACATTTCTAGAGGCCAGGCACTGTAACTCACACCTCTAATCTTAGCACTTTGGGAGGGTGGATTGCCTGAGCTCAGGAGTTGGAGACCAGCCTGAGCAAGAGTGAGACCTTGTCTCTAAAAAATAGCCAGGTGTCATGGCAGGTGCCTGTAGTCCAGATACCCGGGAGGCTGAGGCAAGCGGCTTGCTAAAATCCAAGAGTTTGAGGTTGCTGTGAGCCAAGACATACCGCATTCCACCAAGGGTGACAGAGTGAGATTAAAAAAAAACACACACAAAATTCCACATTTCTAGAAAGTTGAAAACAGAAGTTGGTGATAAAGAAAAGCAAGTGGAGGAAAGCTTGCACTGGATCTCCGGTCCTGTTAAACCTTCAGGGAGGTCTGGGCTCAGAACAGATAGTAACACAAAGGGTGAGCCCCTGGGAGAGGGCTGAGAAATGCAGGGGGCTGTGAGCATGTCTGAAAAATACAATTTTTTTTCTTAGAGACAGAGTCTCATTTTATTGCCCTCAGTAGAATGCTGTGGCATCACAGCTCACAGCAACCTCCAACTCCTGGGCTTAGGCAATTCTCTTGCCTCAGCCTCCCAAGCAGCTGGGACTACAGGTGCCCTCCACAGCACCCGGCTATTTGTTTGTTGCAGTTTGGCCGGGGCTGGGTTTGAACCTGCCACCCTCAGTGTATGGGGCCGGTGCCCTACTCACTGAGCCACAGGTGCCGCCCTGAAAAATAAAATTTATAAATTTATAACAGCAGCACAGGCACTGACCAGTTTACACAGACAGTGCCTGGGTTTTTATCCTTTGATGAAAACAAACTTTTGGAATGATGACCCTGAAGGAATATCCAGGGAAAGATCAGGCCACCAGTGGGGCACTGTCACTCTGCTTGGAAAGCCCTCCTTATCTGGGTACATGGAGGTGCACTCGTCAGTTGGCTGGCCTTGCCCAGTCACCCCCAAATGAATACTGCCAGCTTACAGCCCCACTGTGGGCCCAGAGTTCCCTGTCAGACGTTCCACTCAGGGAAGAGACCCCCGGTGAATGAGACCTACTCACACCATGGCAGAAGAACCCTACCCCTATTTAATATGAATGAGCTGCAAAGAGCTTCAGACTTATAAGGAAAACAGCTTTACAGAGGAGAAAAAAGCACAAAAACTGCAATCAGAAAATCTTACTGCAAGGCCAGGGGTGGTGACTCACACCTATAATCCCAGCACTCTGGGAGGCGGAGGCGGGTAGATTGCCTGGGGCTCACAGATTGGACACCAGCCTGAGCCAGAGTGAGATCTTGTCTCAAAAAATAGCCGGGCATTGTGGTGGGCGCCTGTAGTCCTAGCTCCTTGGAAGGCTGAGGCAAGAGAATCGCCCAAACCCAAGAGTCGGAGGTTGCTGTGAGCTGTGACGCTACAGCACTCTACTGAGGGCAACAAAGTGAGACTTTGTCTCAAAAAAAAAAAGAAATCTTACTGCAGATGAAGCAAGGCTGTATCCAGGAAGAGAAGAGAACTTAGCAACATTAAATTTATATCTACAGAAAAAGTCATCAAGTTGTGATGTCTGTGAAGTGAGCACAGAAGGCAAGGAACAAGGAAAAAGATCAGAGGGCAAGAAATGGCTTTTAGAAAGTGTGGAGCTCAGTCCGCTGCCTGGGTTCCCAAATCCCAGGAGAGGGTGTGAGAAGGCCATACAGGAGGACGTGGCCACGCCTTTTTCTTGCTCCCATGCAGTCTGTCAGCCGGGCGAGTGGCAGGGACAGGGATGTGTGGGGGTGCCCTGACTCCCTCTGCGCACCCCCCACCAGCCACAAGTCCTCAGCACCTGTTTCTAGAGGCCCTCCTGACTCAGTCCCTGTGTACAAGGCCTCACCCCCTGCGGAAGCTGGACTTTCTCTGTGAGCCTGATGTGAAAATGATGCTCAAAAGACACTACCAGGAGGAAGCAAGGATGGATGCAAATTACCTACACCTGACGCAGCGGACACACCACTATGGATTTAGCCATCTCTCAGTTGCTGGTGTTTGCGTTGTTTCCAGTCCAGGGCTCTTCTGAATAAAAGTGACTGTGACTGTTCTCCAACAAGTCTTTGGGTGGACACATATTTTCATCTCTCATTCCTAGGAGGGGGGACTGGGTCATTGTGCTGGCCACATAGTCAGAATGTCTTTGAGGGCTGGTCAAAGCTGGTTACCTCTGATCTGATCTGGCTGCCTCATTTTGTGAAGAGACCCACAGGGCTGAAGCTAGACAGAATCTGGGACCCCAGGAGTCAGCTGGAACTCTCTTCAGTGCCCACACCCCTTCCTCTCAGTTCTGAACCTAGAGTATACCCCGTTAAATGATCTTGAAGGCTGCATAAAAAACATTTTCAGATATAAAAGGTCCAGAAAGTTTTCTAAATGTGTTCTCTCTTAGAAAGTTATTTGAGGGTGGTACCTGTGGCTCAGTGGGTAGGGTGCCGGCCCCATAGAGGGTGGAGGGTTCAAACCTGGCCCCCGCCAAACTGCAACAAAAATATAGATAAGGGCCATGCTTGTGGCTCAAATACTGGAGGTGGCAGGTTCAAACCCAGCCCCAGCCAAAAACTGCAAAAAAAAAAAAAATAGCTGGGCATTCTGGCGGGCACCTGTAGTCCCAGCTACTTGGGAGGCTGAGGCAAGAGAACCACTTAAGCCCAGGAGTTGGAGGTTGCTGTGAGCTGTGTGATGCCACGGCACTCTACCAAGGGCAATAAAGTGAGACTCTGTCTCTACAAAAAAAAAAAAAAAAAGTTATTTTAAAAATGTAACCCAGCTGGCTCGGCGCCTGTGGCTCAAGCGGCTAAGGCGCAAGCCACATACACCTAAGGTGGCAGGTTCAAATCCCCAGCCCGGGCCCGCCAAACAACAATGATGGCTGCAACCAAAAAATGGCCAGGCATTGTGGCGGGCGCCTGTCGTCCTAGCTACTTGGGAGGCTGAGGCAGGAGGATCGCTTGAGCCTAGGAGTTGGAGGTTGCTGTGAGCTGTAATGCCATGGCACTCTACCCAGGGGGATAGCTTGAGGCTCCGTCTCAAAAAAAAAAAAATGTAACCCAGCTAAATGAGGGGACAACCCCCCCCCCAAATATAAACCATAAAATCTAAAAAACAAAGACTCTCTCCAAGGACAACAAGGGGAGCCCTGGACGGCATCTGAGCCAGATCAGAGCAGGAAAGTGGAGGGCGCCAAAGAACTGTTTTAGGAATAAACGATCACAATAAAGTTCATGATTAATAGAATAGAGAGACCTGAGGATATAGTGAAGGCACCCTGTGCCTTTATCAACAAAAACAATATGGGCAATTTGGCTAGGTGCAAAATGACTCATGGATGTAATCCTAGCACTCTGGGAGGCTGAGGCAGGTGGATCCCTTGAGTTCAGGAGTTTTATACCAGCCTGAGCAAAAGTTAGACCACCATCTGTACTAAAAAATAGAAAAACTGGGTGGCACCTGTAGCTCAAAGGAGTTCCCTTCTGTGCTTGGAGGAGGGACAGCAGTCTGGCTAGATTCTAGCAGGTAGCTTACCCTGCACCTGTCTAGTTACACCAGGCTGCCAGAGAGAGAAGACAGAGGGCTCTATCTTCATGGTACTAACTGAGTCTACCTACATCTAGCTGGTTTGTAACCATGTGACCAGCCCAAATCAGGCCTACCGTATGGATAACAAAATGTTGTGTTTCCTTGTAGTTACAACTGAGCCCAAACCAGGCACGCACAATAGGAAAAGCTTTGATCACTAACTCCTGTAACAATTCCTCCCATCAGAACCACGAAGGCCAGAATGTGCCTGGAACCTAAATGCTAGAACTCTCAGAAACGGGATCCATTGATTCAGAAGGTCCTGGGCTAAAATCTGCCTCAACCTACCTTACTGGAATTGGCCAAATTTAATGACCTCCAATCAGACCCTAGGAAGTCAACACTCTTAAATCCTTTCCCTTGGCCTCTGAGCCCATGGACTTGCTCCAGCCCCCAAATGGGGGAGAAAGATTTAAGTCCACCTCCTGTCTCCTTGCTGGGGGGCCCTATATAAACTGTTCTTTTCTCAGAAGCTACTGGCTTCTGTGCATATGGGGCAGTGAGCCCATTTGCTCACTAACGGGTTCAAGCAAAGAGCCCCTCCAAGTCTTTCAAAGTGCAAGGTCGCTGAAGCGACCATTTCAAATGCCATTTCAAATGCTTATTTACAAATACATCATAACAAACTGCCTCATCTTCCCCTAGCCTGCAGCTTCTGGGCTTCAAATGTAGTCATGGAAAGATACAGTATCTGATTGGAGACCCTCCCCCCAAAAGGAGGTTTTCTTTTTTTTTTTTTTTAGACAGAGCCTCAAGCTATCCCCGTGGGTAGAGTGCTATGGCATCACAGCTCACAGCAACCCCCAACTCCTGGGCTCAAGCGAGTCTCCTGCCTCAGCCTCCCAAGTAGCTGGGACCACAGGTGCCCGCCACAACGCCCGGCTATTTTTTGGTTGCAGCCGTCGTTGTTGTTTGGCGGGTCCGGGCTGGGGATTCGAACCCGCCACCTTAGGTGTACGTGGCTGGCGCCTTAGCCGGTTGAGCTATAGGCGCCGAGCCAGGAGGTTTTCTTAAGACCCTACCAGTCTAGGAAGGAAACCAGTCCAAGCCTTACTTTCTCTTCTAAGCATTTCAGGAAAAATCTAAGAGGCATCATGAGAACTTTTTAGAAGGGGAGGGTTTGTGTGTGTGGGAGGCTTTCTGCCACATCAAAGAAGGGTCCTGCTGCCAGGGCTGTGGCCACTGGGCATGACCTGCTTCAAATGTGGGCCAGATTTTTCTGCCCCAGAAAAAGCAGTTAATCATAAGCTGATAAGAAAGTGCCCAGGTCCCAGGCAAGAGGTGCCCTGCTCCAGGGGATAGTGCTCTGGGCTGGGCTCACCATCCCTGAATTCTGGCTTCAGCTCCAGCCCTGTGGTTCTGTCCATCTGTAAAACCAAGGTGGCCGGCACAGCGACCCAGCCACCCCTCCTGGGTACTCAACAGAGAAATGAAATCCCACGTCCACACAGACACGTACAAGAATACTCCTGCCTCATTCATAATAGCTTCAAACCAGAATGTCCATTGCCCGGTGAATGAACAAGTAAACCATGCTATGTCTGCACAACAGAATGCTGTTAAGCAATAAAAAGAACGAACTGCTGGGCAGCGCCTGTGGCTCAAAGGAGTAGGGCGCCAGCCCCATATGCAGGAGGTGGTGGGTTCAAACCTGGCCCCAGCCAAAAACTGCAGCGGGGTGGGGGTGGGGAGAATGAACTGCTAATTGTAACATGAGTGAACCTCAGAAACATTACGCTGAATGAAGGAAGCCAGTCACCAAAGAATGATTCCATCTGTGTGAAATTCCGGGAACAGACGAAATGCATCTAGAGCAAATTATGTAAAGCAAATCAGTTGTTGCCTGGGTCTGGGGATAGGGGGAAGATTGGTTGAAGAGGGGCACTAGGGGACTTTCTGGGGTGACAGGAACGTTTTCCCTCTCTCTCTCTGCACACACACATACTAGAACTTCTGTAACTTGACCACCCAAGGGTCTCTAAGAAACTGGTCAACGTAAGGAACTAGGCCTATCGTACTGATATACATGTGGTGCATGTCTGGGCTATGGAACTTAGTTCAACTTAAGGAGGTGGTCACCATGGAGGTTCTGCTGTATATACATTTTTTTTTTTTTTGGAGACAGAGTCTTTTCCTGTCTCCTGGGCCAGAGTGCAATGGCGTCATCATAGCTCACAGCCGCCTGAATCTCCTGAACTCCAGCAATTTTCCTGTTTTAGCCTCCCAGGTAGCTTGGACTACAGGCATGCACCACCATGCCCGACTGATTTTTTTAACTTTTTGTAGAGACAAGATCTTGCTATGTTGCCCAGGCTGGTCATAAACTCCTAACCTTAAGTGATCCTCCTCAGACTCCCAAAGTGCTAGGATTCTAGGAACGAGCCTCTGTGCCCAGGCTATTTGCTTGGACTTATAGTTACATTTGTCAGAACTCATTGAACTGTATACTTAGGGGACACTTTCTTGCATATAAATTAAATCCTGCTCAAATTGATTTTAAAAGGAAAAATATTTTAAAAATTGAGGATGGGCAGGGTGAGGTGGCTCATGCCTGTAATACCAGCATTCTGGGAGGCCAAGGGGTGGATCACTTGAGCTCACGAGTTTGAGAGCAACCCAAGCAAGAGCAGGACCCCTTCTCTAAAAAATAGCTGGGCATTGTAGCAGGCTCCTATAGTCCCAGCTACTCGGGAGGCTGAGGCAAGAGGATCTCTTGAGCCCAAGAGTTTGAGGGTGCTGTAGCTATGATGCCACAGCACTCTACCCACCCAGGGTGAGACAGTCTCCAAATAAATAAATAATAAGATAAATAAAACTTGAGGATGTGTTTAAACATCAGGAGATTTCAGGTTTCTCTTAAGTAGCATCAGAAGGTCTGGGTCACTGGGCCACTGTCCTGGGGATCACAGTGGTTGGAGATGAGCAGCTGCTTCTCTGCTTTGACCTTCTGAAGCACAGATCTGATGGTCTCGGTCAGGAGCAGCAGGAATCCTGCTCACAGGCAGCCGGCGCTGTGCTTCCCCCTAGAAATCAGTCTCTGTTGGGTAAGTCTTCCCGGGAGACACCAGGCTCAGTGGCACTGATTCTCAGATGTTGCCCCCACAGGTATGACTGAGACGGATACCACCTCAGAGCTGCCTCCTCCAGGGACCCACCTTGACTGCAGCACCACCCTAGAGAGCAGTGAGAAGCTTGAGAGGTGACCCCAGCCCTCCACCCCCACCTCTGCTGCGCGTGCTGCAGGCTGGGCTGCCCTACCAGCTCCAGGGGATGCCTGGGGTGGTGGTGGGAGCACAGGCTGGATCCTTCATGCCAAGCTTGCAGGTCATTTGGGGGAGTGTGTGTCCATCTCTGTGCTGGCATCATGGGAAAGCCAGATGGCCTAGAACCCCAGAGAGGAGGGCAGCGCCTCAAGAGTGGTGGGTTCGAACCCAGCCCCGGCCAAACTGCAACAAAAAAATAGCTAGGCATTGTGGCGGGCGCCTGTAGTCCAACTACTTGGGAGGCTGAAGCAAAGAGAATCGCCTAAGCCCAAGAGCTGGAGGTTGCTGTGAGCTGTGATGGCATAGCACTCTACTGAGGGTGACAAAGTGAGACTCTCTCTAAAAAACAATGCCTGGCAGAGACAGTGGGCAGAGAATCTGGGGATCCAGGCCTTGACTACAGTCTCTAGAGAAAGAGGATCATTCCTGGATACACGCTTCCCTTTTCCATGTAGATTGTCACCCTGCCCTTCGGCTTCCCTCCCCACAGCTCCCACGACATCAACACCATGGGCTCCCTGGTGGACTCCCAGACCATCGAGACGCTGCCCATCCCGACAAGCGCCCCCATCTCCCTCTCCTCCACGGGAAAACCCATTCTAGATGCAGGTAATGACAGTCTGTGCCCAGCAGAGGGGTTCCCTCTCTGGGGGCCTGGAGGGAAGCGTCTCCAAGGGTGTGGCCTGGGAGGGGATCGAGATAGACCACAGGTGTTTGGCTTTCTCTTTTTTTGAGACAGAGTCTCACTATGTCACCTTCAGTAGAGTGCCATTACGTCATAGCTCACAGCAACCTCAAACTCTTGGGCTTGATTCTCTTGCCTCAGTCTCCCAAGTAGCTAAGACTACAGGCGCCTGACACAATGTCCTGCTATTTTTTGTTACAGTTGTCGTTGTTTAGCTGGCCTGGGCCAGTTTGAACCCACCAGCCTTGGTGTATGTGGCTGGTGCTATAACCACTATGCTACAGGTGCCAAGCCATGTCTGGCTTCTTGAGTTGGGGCTGTGGGTGTGTCACTTGCTAGTGACTGTTATTTCATTCTTGTAAGCAGGAATTTTTTTTTTTTTTGCAGTTCTTGGCTGGGGCTGGGTTTGAACCCGCCACCTCCAGCATATGGGACTGGCGCCCTACTCCTTTGAGCTACAGGCGCTGCCCCATTTTTTTTTTAAAATATGGAATGCTTTACAGATTTGCATGTCATCCTTGAGCAGGGGCCATGCTAATCTTCTCTGTATGGTTCCAATTTTAGTATATGTGCTGCTGAAGCAAGCACTGAGCAGGAATTTTTTCACAGCTTCATCCTGATGGCCCCTAAGTGCTACACAGAAAACAAGTTGGCCAGGCATGGTGGTTCACACCCAGCACTCTGGGAACCAAGGTGGGCAGATCGCCTGAGTTCATGAATTTGAGACCAGCTCTGAGCTAAAGTGAGAACTTGTCTCTAAAAACATAGCTGGGCATTGTGGCAGGCACCTATAGTCCCAGCTACTCGAGAGGCTAAGAGAATTGCTAGAGCCTAAGGGTTTGAGGTTGCTGTGAGCTGTGATGCTCAGCACTCTACCAGGGATGGAAAAAAAAAAAAGAAAGAAAGAAAACAAGTTATTTGTCATATGACTTTTTTTTTTTTGAGACAGAGTCTCAAGCTGTCTCCCTGGGTAGAGTAGCTGGGACTACAGGCACTTGCCACAACACCTGGCTAATTTTTTGTTGCAGTTGTTGTTGTTTAGCTGGCCCCAGGCTGGGTTCGAAATTGCCAGCCTGTATATGGCCGGCGCTCTACCCACTGAGCTATAGGTACCACCTATTAGATGAAATCATCTAATAGATGATTCTTTTTTTGTAGAGACAAAGTCTCACTTTATCACCCTCAGTGTGCTCTGGCGTCACATGGCTTGCAGCAACCTCCAGCTCCTGGGCATAGGCAGTTCTCTTGCCTCAGCCTCCCAAGTAGCTGAGACTACAGGCACCTGCCACAATGCCCGGCTATTTTTTTGTTGCAGTTTGGCGGGGTCCGGGTTTGAATCCACCACCCTCGGTATATGGGGCCAGTGCCCTACCCACTGAGCCACAGGTGCCACCCGGATGATTTCTTGATCTTGACTAGTTGCTTTAATCCCTCTGAGCCTCAGTTTTCTCACCTGTGAAACTGTAAAGGGATAGACCAGGCAGGATTGTAGGTAGTATCACGTGTATCTAGCACATCACCCAGCAGGTTGGACGGTCACAGTGTTACCTCTTGGAAGATGGTTTCCGGCCATTCATTTTTGGGCTTGCAGTTCTAGATACTGACACTAGATGGCGGTAGTTCCCACATCAGTCGTTGTCTAAGTGGACTCCTCAGTGGCGGCCTTGGCGCCTCCAAGAAAGGGTTAGAAAAGCAAATTATGGGGCCCTCCCTAGGCCTACAGAACCAGAAGTTGCATTCTAACATGATCTCCAGGGCATACATATGCACGTTAATGTTTGAGACACACTTAACAACTGGCATATGCCTCTTTTTTAACATCTAAAAGTGGATATGAAAAGTGATAAGCAGATACACTGTGTCTATATGTGACAAAAGGAAAAAGGGAACAAGTTGAGCACTACAACCTAAAGAAACAGATCCAGATGACAGCTAAGCGTGTGGGCTCTGGAGTCTGCCTGGCCTGACCTGGGACACTGCCACTTACTATAGGGAGTGACCTGGGAGAAGTTACTGAACCTTCTCAAGCCTTAGTCTCCTTGTTTGTAAATGGAGATAGTGAGGGTGCCTGGGACATAGGTTGTTGATTCATTCATTCTGAGATGCTTGCTGTGTGTGTTCATGTGCAGAGTGGACCCCATGCCTGCCCTCATGGAGCTCATGCTCTCGGGGTTGGCTGGCTATTGGACCTCATCCAACCACCTCTTCCCTGTCCCCCTGCTCAGTTCCTTCCCTCCTAATCTGGCCACACCAGAAGTGCTGCCAGGTGCCCATCACACTGTGTCCTCCTCCATAGTCCCCAGACTTTGGTCATTTATTATTATTATTTGTAGAGATGGGGGTCTCACTACATTGCCCAGGCTAGTCTCACACTCCTGGCTTCAGTCTTCTTTCCTCGGCCTCCCAAAGTGCTAGGATTATAGGCACAAACCACCCCACCCGGCCCAGACTCTCACCTTTTATATCTCAGTTCTTTCTTCATTCTGGCTCCTTGATGCCTCAATTTCTCACCTTCTAGAAATTGCTCTTCTCTCAACTATAAGTAGTTGATTGGTTTCCTGGAGCCAGGTGAAGGAGGGCAGGGAGGTAAGGGCTGGGTCAGATACAGTCCTGGCTTGGACAAAGACCAGGTATCATTAATCACAATGTCTCCCAGGGGAAGGAGGAAGTAGTCTGAAGCTAGGGCTGTCCTGTGTGGTTGCTGTGGGACAAAGAGTGAGGGCCCCTGTGTGTTTCAGGACCAGTACTCTCATGGGTGATCATGATGCTGGTGGTGGTGCTTGGCTCTAGCTTCCTCCTCCTGTGCCACTGGAAGGCCTGCAGGAAGCGGATTCAGCAGAGTAAGTGGATGTGACCTTGGGGCTTGGGAGGGGTATGGGTTGCTGTCTGCTAGCCTGGCCTGCTCTTGGAGGCAGGCACCTCCAGCCCTCCTCCTGCTGTCATTTCAGAGCTCCACCTGTGCTACCCAGTCCAGACCTTCCGGCCCACGCTGGATTCTGTGGGTGAGTGTCCAGAGGTCCAAAGAGGCTGCCTGAGCCAGGCACACAGTGCTGGGCCAGGCTTGGGCTCAGAAAACTGAACTTCTTCTAGTCCAGCCTCAGGGCTCCCTCTGTTTGGCTTCCCAAGAGCTGCTGCTCCTTCCCAGCCCCACCTGGAGTGGGAATATAACTTGAAAGCCACATGGCTTGCCCCGTGTAGCCTTTGGCTGCAGTGCTGGTGTGATTTACAGACCCATGGTGTCATTCATTCTTTCCTCCTCTGCACCCCTGGGCAGGACATTCCTGAGTGCTCTCTTTTCCTCTCTTCTTTCTCTCTGCCCCCCCTTTCTCTTCCTCCCTGTTATACCCCCTGGCAAGTCAGTGCAGTGCACTTGGGGCACACAGGGTGTGTGGTCTGAAGGGCTGACTGACAGGGCTGGACTCCTGGTTCTGCCATTTAACAAGCTATGTGACTCAGTTTCCTCATCTGTAGAATGAAGATGGTGGAACCTACTTCAGAGGCTTGGCCTGTGGATTAATTGAGGTTGGGCTGCTAAGTGCGGTGATATGGGGCAAAGTGGCTGCCTGAGGTCAGCTGCTGCCTTGTTGACAGGCCACCCTGTGTCTGGGGCCTTCTTTTCTCACCAGGAGTCCCAGATCCTTGCTGTGATCCCTGCCCCGCCCTCAGGCCAGTCATCCCATCCCGAAAGCCCACCAGGGTCTTCACCACTCCACCCCTCTCTGCAGGGGGTCTCTTCCAGCTCCCCCCTGGGTGAGGGTGCCCACCTATCTTGTGCTAAATCCCTTCTCTCTCCTGTGCAGCCCCTTCAAGGCAGGCCTAGGTCTTCCTCAGCACCTCACAAGCATTGATTGGGCACCTACTGTGTGCTGGGCCCTGACAGGGGAGTTGCCTGAGTCTCCCTTTCTGGTTTGCAAGGTGGGTTCTTACAGAGGGTGTCACAACCCCTCCAGCGAGAAGAGACAAGGCCCAGAAAGGCAGGTGACTGGTCCAGAGCCACATGGCCTGGGAGCAGCGCAGCCAGGCTCAGGCGCTGGTCCTTGGGGAGAATTTGACCATCGGAGGGTTTTGCCTGTAGAGGGTTCAGCCCTGCCCGCTCTTCCTCCCCAGTTCTGTTCACCACTCCCGGGCTCACTGAGAGCCCAGTGGTCAGCTGAGGCTCATGCTATTGCCTCCGTCCTCACCCCCCACCCCACCCCAAGACCCTTGGAGAGTCTTGCACTGGGCTGTCTGTTGGCTTGGGCACAAAAACACTGAGGCATGTTTTGAATTTGATGAGTTTCACAAGTGAGTGCTGTGTTCCCTTTGCAAGGGGGGTTTTTGTGTTTTGATAGTTTCAAGCCTGTTTCCATGAGCTGTCAGGCTCACCGTCTCATTGAAACCGGCACTTGCTTTCTTGACATTTTTCTAGTATTAGAATTTCCGTTGCTGTCAGTGTATTTTTTTCTTCAAACCTTTGTGAAAGAAGTTTTCTTACAAAAAAGATAAAAACAAGAAAGAGAGAGAAGGAAAGAAAGAAAGGAAGAAAGAGCTTTTCCTAAAGAAGCCAAGTCTATAAGGAACTGAGCCCTGAGACTCAGGGTGGACATCCTGTCCCAGGCCATTTCTGGCCCTTTGGTTTCTGCCACGTATCCCTTGGGGGTCTGGGTTTTCAGGCCCGAGAAGGGAGAAGGCAGGTGAAGCCAGGACAGGTGAGTTCACAGGGCACAGGGTGAGAAGGGACTGAGCAGGATGGACGCCCCTGCCCCTGCTGGAGCAGTGGAGGGGGCAGGAGTGAAGGAGCATCATTCATTTGTCCCTCGTCATCTACTCAGATCATCTTTGTGGAGCGTTTGCTCAGCGCAGGCTGTGGGCTGAACACAGAAACTGTCCTAACTCCCCCCAGCTTTCAGATCAGTGTGGATAGCTCAAAGCGGGTAAAGGAGAGCAGGTTGGGAACGTGCACCCCTCTGTCCCAGAGCTGGACCAGGCGGGTGTGTGTGTGTGTCTTGGTTGGTAGGGCAGGGAGGGCATCGGGGATCTGCGATCTGTGCAGGAACGATTAGCTGCTCACCGGTCAGCTCTGGAATCCATCTGATTTTTCCTACCAGTGTCCTTGCTGAGAGGCATTTGCAAAGCACACACAGGATGTTATTTTGCTCTTACAGAGGCTGAGAAGGTGCCTACTGCTCTTAGCCCCTCTCACAGATGAGCAGCCTGAGGCTCAGGAAGGTGAAGCGCTTGTTTAAGATCATGTACTTGGAAAGCATAGGACCAGGATCTTACTGTCACTGTGATTTTCATTCTTGGCACTAATGACACTTGAGAAGGGACAAACTCATTACTGCGGGGAGCTGTCCTGTGCCTCAGGGGATGGTTAGCAGCCCACAAGATGCTCATAATACGCGTACCCTCAGTTGTGACAAGCAAAACTGTCTCCGGACATTGCCATGTGGCTCCTGGGGATAAACTGCCACTGACCTACCGACCACTAAGATTCTTTCAATTCGAGGCTGGGCAAGGTGGCTCATGCCTCTAATCCCAGCTCTCTGGGAGGCCGAGGTGGGTGGATTTGAGCTCACAGGTTTGAGACCAGCCTGAGCAAGAGCGAGACCCTGTCTCTAAAAATAGCTGGGCCAAGGGCACCTATAGCCCCAGCCACTTGGGAGGCTGAAACAAGAGCATTGCTTAAGCCCACGAGTTAGAGGTTGCTGTGAGCTATGAAGCTACGGCACTCTAGTGAGGGCTACATAGTGAGACTCTGTCTCAAAAAAAAAAAAAAATTCTTCCAGTCCTTCGTTTTAATGGGCACTTGGCTCTTTCCTTTATTCCTTATTTCAGGCAGATGGTAGATTGAAAAAAAAATTTTTTTTTGTTTTGAAACAATTTCAAACTTGCAGAAAAGTTAGAGGTACAATACAAAGAACTTCTGAATGATTTGAGGGCAGCTTACTGACTTGACACCCTAGCACCCCCAAATCTTGACTGTGTGTTTCATGCAAACAAGGGCGTGTTTTTACACGACCAGAGTTAAATCATCAGAATCAGGAGCCTCACATCGACACAGTACCACCAATGGATTCTCAGGCCCTGTTCAGATTCCTTCACTTGCCCCAGTAAAGTCCTTCTCAGCAGAAGATCCAGCTGAGTTGGGAGTGGCATTGCTTGTCCGGCTCCTTGAGTTCTCTTGAGTCTGGGTCCCTTCCCTGGGCTTCTCCTTCGTTGACATGTAGGAAGAGGGCGGAATGGTGATTCCCTAGCGCGCCCCCTCCACCCCCCGCCTTTGGGTTTGTTTGACTGGTGTTTCCTCCTGAGTGGATTCAGGGCCTGCATCTTTGGCCGGAAGATCCTAGAAATAATGCCAGACTCTTCTGGGGGCTCCTGATCTGTCCCCTTTCCGATGTTGTGTGCACTTAGAGCCCTTGCTGCAAGTGACATCCACCCGGCCTTCCCACTGGAGGGGTCATTCATTTCTCTTTGACGATTACCGATTCTTTTGAACGGAGATACGTGGAGGCCGTGTCAATACCCAGTTCTTCATCAGACTCCTGTTTTCTTTCTTTCTTTTTTTTTTTAAATGAATTTTATTTATTTATTTATTTATTTATTTGCAGTTTTTGGCCAGGGCCGGGTTTGAACCCACCACCTCCGGCATATGGGGCCGGCGCCCTACTCCTTCGAACCATAGGTACCGCCCTCATTTTCTTTATTGATACATTTGTATCTGTATGGACTCAGGGATTCATATTTTGTTCCCTGGGTTATACTCTGTTACCATTGAGTTTGATGCTCAAATGGTCCCAGAGTAGGTCAGGGAGGACCCCATCCTCTGGTGTTCTGAGCACTTCCCTATTCCCAGATGTTCCCGGCTTAGCCTGTGAGCTCTTCTGCCCCAGCTCTGAATCTCGTCTGTCCCACGAGCCTAGGGTTTCGATCTGGGAATGCCTCTTGCTAACGCCTGGCTGATACTCTGTGCCAAACTCCTCCCTTGCGCCTGTTCTGCTTCTCACAGCGTGGGGAAATCACAGACCAGAGAGGAGATGGGGCTGAAAGGGGAGAAGGGTGGGGATGGATGAGACCCAGAACTCACAGGCTTCTCCAGAGAGGCCTTCGGGGCAGGCTGGGATACCATGTACTTGTCCCTGAGGGGCTGCCGCTGCCCAGTGTGTTCCTGGACTGCTGGTCTGGGGTGCCAGATGGGTTTACGAGAAGATAGTAGTTGTTCCTAAAAGCGAGGAAACCAATAAATTAGGACGGCAGATTGAAGCAACATTCTTAGGGGAAAAGCACTTACGAAATCTGACCTTTGTACTTGGCAAGTTTTGCTCTGGGTCTTTATCAGAGTCCTGGTGAGTTGTAACATGGCTGTAAGCAGGGTCAGGACCTTCTGGTTTCTGCCCTTCCACCTTTACGCTGTTTTACACCTGATTCTGAGAGTCAGTATTGATGTCAATTTTCTTTTCATTGTGATGAGAGCTGAGCTGGGCCACATTAACATTCTAGACTCTTCTAGGACTGGCTATGTGTCAGACAAGTATCCTGTGTTCTTTCGCTCTGTAATTTTGTTTTTTTGAGACAGAGCCTCAAGCTGTCACCCTGGGTACAGTACTGTGGTATCACAGCTAACAGCAACCTCCAACTCCTGGGCTCAAGCAAGTCTCCTGCCTCTGCCTCCCAAGTAGCTGGGACTACAGGCACCCGCCACAGTGCCTGGCTGTTTTTTGGTTGCAGCTGTCATTGTTGTTTGGTGGGCCTGGGCTGGATTTGAACCTGCCAGCTCAGGTGTATGAGGTTTGTGCCTTAGCCACTTGAGCCACAGACACTGAGACTCTCTTTTTAATATTTAAAATATCAGAAATTCTAAATAGATTTCCCCCCTTTTTTTTTGGAGACAGAGGCTTACTTTGTTGCCCTTGGTAGAGAGTGCTGTGGCATCATAGCTCACAGCAACCTCCAGCTGTTGGGCTTTAGGCAATTCTCTTGCCTCAGCCTCCCGAGTAGCTGGGACTACAGGCACCTGCCACAACGCCCAGCTATTTTTTGTTGCAGTTTGGCCAGGGC
>CAUYTI010107888.1:0-33168 GCA_963575145.1 Galago senegalensis
GTCCCAGCTACTTGGGAGGCGGAGGCAAGAGACTCGCTTGAGCTCAGGAGTTGGAGGTTGCTGTGAGCTGTAATGCCATGGCACTCTACCCAGGGGGACAGCTTGAGGCTCTGTCTCAAAAAAAAAAAAAAAAAAAAAAAAAAAAAAAAAAAATAAAAAAGGATTCTTTGAGTCTTCTTTTTTGTATAGCATTTATAACTTCCCGGAATTACTTTATCTACCTTCAAGATATACTCAGAAACTGACTGCTTCTCATCCTCCACTCTTACCTCCCTGATTAAGCTGTTATTTTTTGTCACTAGGATGGCCATGGTAGTCACTGCACTTGCTCCACTCTTGCTATGTCCTCACTGACCTTTCCTCAACATACTAGCTAGTAGAATCCTTTTAACACAGAAGTCAAATTAGGTTGGTCTCCATTACTCTCAGGGTGAAGGCCAAAGTCTTTGCAAATGGCCCAGGAGCCCTCATGATCAGGCCCACTGTGCCCTTTCTGACTGTATCTCCTATTGCTCTCCATCTCATCCACTTTACCCCCACAACACTGCTTTCTTTGGTGTTCCTTGATCAAACCAGACCTGCTCTTGCTATGCTTGGTGATTTTGTACTAGCTGATTCCTCTTTAACAGTCTACAGATTTATCATACTTATTGTTTCCTGTCTATCTCTAGAATAGATGTTCTACAACAGGTGTCCTCAAACTACGGCCTGCGGGCCACATGTGGCCTGCCTAGGACATTTGTCCAGCGCACTGGATGGTTTTGCCACTGCTGCCTGTCCTGCTTAGCAGCCGACTCATCCTGGGGACTGCAGTCCGGCCCTCCAACGGTCTGAGGGACAGTGAACTGGCCCCCTGATTAAAAAGTTTGAGGACCCCTGGTCTACAAGGTAGGGAGTTTTGTCCGTTTCATTCATTGTAGTATCCATAATGCCTCAAATAGTGTCTGCTACTTAGCAGATACTTGTTATGGGTTGAATGTGTCTTCCGAAAAGATATTTTGAAGTCCTAATCCCCAGTAACTGTGAAAATGACCTTATTTGGAGATAGGGCTTTATAAATGCAATTGAATTAAGATGAGGTTGTTAGGGTGACCCCTAATCCAATGGGACTGGTCTCCTTATAAAATGAAAACACCAAGTGACAACAGAGGCAGAGATTGGCGTGATGCAGCTATAAGCCAATGAATGCCAAGGATTGATAGCTCCCACCAAAAGCTGGGTGGAGAGAGGAAGAATTCTGCCCAGGGTCTCAGAGAGCATGGCTGGGCTGACACCTTCATCTCAGACTTTTAGCCTCCAGAACTGTGAGAGAATAAATTTCTGTTGTTTTAAGCCACCAGTTTATGGTACTTTGTTATGCAGCCCTAGGAAACTGAAACAATGCTTGAAAAAATTTGTTGACTAAATATATGTATCTATTGTTTACACTTCTATGCTCTGTCACCTCCACAAGAATGAAACTTCCTTGAGGACAGAGTCCACATCTTATTCTCAGCTGTATCCTGGGTATCTGGAATGAAGCCTGACAAAGAAGTGCTCCAGATGTTTTAGAAAAGCAGGGGCAAGTGGTGGGCTAGTGTGGGACTCTGCTCAGCCCCTTGGATTCAGGTCGCAGCTCTACCACTTACCAGCCACATGCTTCTGGGCGTGGCTTCTGCTCCTCTGTCTCTTCATTTGTAGGGGTGGGTTAGCGCACGTGAAGTACTTAGAGCAGTGCTGGAGTCGTTAGGCACTCAGTCCCTATTATCGATTATCATTACTAGCTGGTTTACATGGCTTCATGAGACTAAGATTAGACACGGAAAACCTTCATGAACTGGGGAGTTGAGAGGCCAAGAGCTCACTATGGGACCTTAGACATGTGACTTTGCCTCTCTGGATCTTAATCTCCTCCTCTGCAGAGGAAGGTGTAGAACTGGTGTTCCTAAGTGCTTTCCTGCTTCAGCCCCTTTTGAGCCTGTACAGTGTACTGTCTGTACCACAGGCAAAATTGGTGCTGCCTTCCAAGAACAGATCAAGAATTGATCTGATAAGGCCAAATTATTGGGCATGCCAGAGACTGAGACTTGGTGGGCCTTCAACTAAGGAAAGGAAATGCAGAGGAGAACCCCCAGCTTTTTCTTATACCCCTTCCTCTCAAGCAGTCTTTAAGCTCATCCTGCTGTATTGGGTGGAAATCCAGGTGACAGAGTCTGGGGAATCCTCACAAGCTCATTAGGGCTGCTTTATGATGAAAATTATATCCTTGTGATTCCCTTATTCTTGTATCAATATGGACCCAACTTAAAGAGCATCACTATCTTGGAACAACTTTCATGTTACTGCTTTCACTTGCCAGTGTGCTTGGCCTATTATTATTATTATTACTACAGTTGTAAGACAGGTGCAGTAAATAGGTGCCAATGAGATTATGGATCACACAAAAGTCTTGTCAACAGTAGAACAAAAGCAAAATGTAGCACCTGTCACTTCAGGCTGAGACTATTTCTGCTATATCAGGCTGAAATATTAACTGAGTTGGCTAGAAATCAGTTAGTTACCATTCAACTCATCCAAACAGTTAAATCTTTTTTGTGTTTAGACACCATCTAGGCATCCCAGATTTCAACTAATCCTCCCACTGGCACCATTGTTATCCTAGTTTTTGTGTAGAAGGCTTATGAACAAGTGATAAGTTCTCATTTCCTCAAGTCAGGGAAGGAGAGAGAAAAAAGTAACAACCAAGTCAAATCCCATTAGGCCACTTGGCTTGTCCCAGAAACGGGCCATGTAATTGGGAATTATCAGTGGCAAGAGGAGCAGAAAGAACATGGTTCTGTCTGAAGGCCTGGCTTTGAATATCCTGCCACTCACTTTTGATATGATCTTGTCTAAGTCACTTGCATTCAATCCTCTGTAAATAGGTAGTGGAGGAAACTGCTTTACCTACTTTATGGGGTTGTTTCAATCATGGATAAAAAAATTTATGGACAAGTGTATTATAAAGCATAACACTATGCAAAAGTTATTATGGCTTATGGTTACTGCATGAATACAGTGCAGGAAAAAGTATTTATAGTTTTTGTAGTCATATAATTAAAGCATTTAAAACCTGCAATACATTTAATAATCTTGTGACATTATGGTGATTGGTGGTCCAGGGCAACTTTAGGAGCAATGGGGCCTTTAGAAAATTTGTAAAACTTTTTTTTTTTTTTTGAGACAGTCTCACTGTGTCACCCTCAGTAGAGTGCCGTAGTGTCACAGCTCACAGCAACCTCAAACTCTTGGGCTTAAGCAATTCTCTTGCCTCAGCCTCCCAAGTAGCTGGGATTACAGGCACCTGCCACAGTGTCCGGCTATTTTTTGGTTGTACTTGTCACTGTTGTTTGGCAGGCCTGGGCTGGGTTTGAACCTGCCAGCTCTGGTGTATGTGGCTGGCACCCTAGCTGCTGAGCTATAGGCACTGAGCCAATTTGTAAAACTTTTAATGGGATAAAAGTTGATGACTGTCACCAATTCTTCCCTGCCTTTGTGATATAGAAATTAACAACTGTGCCCTTTATCATGTGCCTTTGCAGTTTCTCCCACTAGAATAGGCAGAGTACATTTCTCCACCCCATTGATGGTCATGGACTTGCTTGGGCCAATGGAATGTTAATGAATGAGATGGCTTGTTATCCTTTAAATGTCATTGAGGATTTGGTTTGTTCTTTTGCATGTTTGCCAACAGTATATCTTCAGTAGTTACTGGTCCAAAGAGAATGAGAGGTGTGTAAAGCAGATTTGGATTCCACTTATACCCTGAAATTAACCCTAGCCAATTTGCAGCTGTAGAGATACCCTGGATCAGGCGTCTTCAAACTGTGGCCTGCCTAGGACATTTATCTGACCCGCCGGGTGTTTTTGCTGCCGCTGCCTGTCCTGCCTAGCAGCCGACTTGTCCCGGGCCCTGCAGTCTGGCCCTCCAATAGTCTGAGGGACAGTGAACTGGCCCCCTGTTTAAAAAGTTTGAGGACCCCTGCCCTAGATGACCATGAGAGCTGTGAGCAAAAAATAGATCTCTTATTATTGTAAGCTTCTGAAATTTTGGATTGTTTGTGATGCAGCATTATTGCAGGAGAAACCAGATACACAGTGAAATAAATAATGCATACTCTTTGTAGTGTGGACAAAGGGATCTCTCCAAAAATTTCCTTTAGTGGTTTCATTTTTAGCAAGTCAACCTGGACCATACAATGTAGCCTTTTTAAAATTCTTTATTTTAATGTATGTTCTCTCTCTCTGTCTCTCTCTATTTTTTACAATAAATTTATGGTCATGAGGGGATGCCATCAGTTGACCCATTGATGACATATTGACTTTTGCAGCCACCATCTTTCTTCTTTGTTCCCTTAGGAGGGTTCATGCTCTTTCCAACTTTACAAGGTAACTGCTTGCTGGCTCTGCAGCCATCATAGCTGGGTCCTTAAACACCCATATAATCCATCCCTTGGGCTTTTACCCCACCAGCCCTCAAAACAGTTTTCTTCTTAACGATATCTTGGGCATTAGTGATAATAATGATAGTAATTTTTATTGTTTTCATTTTGTAATGAAATGAAATTTGTAATAGGTTCTTAGTTGGGTAGAACATGTATCCCTAGTCAAATGTGGTCTGGAAGAAAGAGGAAAATAACACAAGGCAGAATTCAAATTATTACTCCATTTAACCAGTTCAATGCCAGAGAAAGAATGATTATAGTTGTATTGTACTGGTTATCTATTACTGAGTAACAAATTGCCTCAAAACATATTGGCTTGAAAAATGTAATTTTGTTCATAATTTTGTGGATTAGTAGTTCAGGAAGTGCTCAGCTGGGCAGTTCATCTCTGATCCACGTGGCATCAGCTGGTGCAGATGGGGTGTGATGATTCACTTCCAAGGTGACTGCTTCACTCACATGTTAAGCACTGAGCATAGGATGACTGGCAATTGATGCTGAGTGTAAGCTGGAAACTGATTTGGGGCTGTTATCTGAAGTGCCTACTACATATGGTCTCTCTATGCGACTTGGGCTTCTCACACCATGGTGCCTTGATTTCCAGAGATAGTGTCTTAGGAGTAATCATTCTAAAAAACAGGAAATAAAAGCTGCCAGACTTGTAATGTCTGGGTCAGGAAATTGGCACAATGTCAAAGCAGTCACAGAACTTTCCCAGATTTGGGGGTGGGGAGGGGACATTGAAACTCCCTCACCATGAGAGGTGTAGCAAAGAATTTATAGCCATCATATATACATACACACACACACACACACACACACACACATATATATGTAGGCAATTTTTTTCTCACAGGACTTTAAGAAATAAACATGATCTGGGTTGAGTGTTTGGAACTGGAAATTTATTTGCTAATTTCAATATCATCCCTTTTTTTACTTTTATCAAATGAGCGCTTGGTGAACTGATGGTAAATTCTAACCCTGGTCAGATAAATTAAACACTGTGATAGATTACTTCACAATCTATCACAATCTTTTAAGGTTTGAATTGTAGAATGGTAATGACAGTGATAATAACTTTCTATGTGCTAGTTCAGTTCTAATGCATTTTATGTGTTGATTCTTATGATCTTTATAACAAAGCCACAGGGTTAGTTCTTTTATTAACTCCATTTTCATATGAGAAAACTGAGGCATAGAGAAGTTAAATAACTTGCCAGGGTCACACAGCTTGTATAGTGACAGCACTGGGGTTTGAACTGCAGCTGTCTTGTTCCACTACTGAGAGGGAAATCATCTGGTTGACTTTTACATTCCTTCTTTCACATGGAGGAAAATCAGCAATTGTGAATTTGCTGCTATAAAATACCATTATGTGCATAAATCATCCAAATATATTCATATTAGAGCTCGGATCCAGAAGTGGGCAAATGGAAACATATTCTTTCCTCTATAGGTGATCTTTAGAGAGGCTATTTCAGGAAAACACTTCCATATTTTTGTCAATTTGAATTTTGTCTAAAATTAATAATGCATTTATTTACTGACCCCCAAACACATTTTTATCTGTATCATTTTTTGCACAAATGTGATTATTCAGTGTAAAAGAGTGATGTGTGTGTGTTTGTATACACATGCAAATCCTATTGTGAAAAAAACAGGGATGTTTCAGTACACAAATGGAATATAGTCCCTGTTCTGAAATCTTGTTTCTGAGGAATCTTTAATTTATATGCTAGCATTATTTGCGGTAGTCCATTTTTATTAACAATTTGCATTGCAGTTTCCCGTCCCTTTGCTGTTGGGAAATAAGATTTCAGGACAGCTGGCCACCTTTACTGAGGCCCTGAAGCACTTTTTTTGTGATTCACAAAGAAAACTGGTGTGTGGCCAGAATGGGCAGCGACAGGTGGAAGGCTCAAAGGTCATCCTTTGTACAGGTTCCCACCACGAGTGTACACTCTCCACTTTTGTTATGGTAACCTCTTAATTACCCATAGACAGCCATGGGTGGTGAAGGAAATTAGCTAAATTGACTTAGAAGGCTGCTGCACAGCCTTTTGAGCCCCATGGGTAGGCCCTGGATAATTTTCTGGTCTCGATATAAACCTGAAATAGACTTCAGAGGGTTTCAGAAATTCAGAAATAACCCAAAGGTTGGGGGATCATTTCTCACCACACAGCTGCAAGCAGCATTCATTAAACAGACAGGTTTGTGTAACCTTCCTAAATGAGCAAAGTTAAGATTTGGATTTTTCTAGTCCTGGAGAAACGTGTTCTTGGTTTAAGAGTAGGGTTTACTACCATGCATTTTTTGTTTGTGTGGAAGGAAAGAATAAGGTTTATTACTTAGTAAAGGATTAAAGTTAGATAGCAGTGAAGTTTTGGTTTAAAGGCAGCATTCTGGTCATTAAATTATTTTTTGTTCCTTAGGTTCAACTCTACCCTGAATTTTTTCTTTGATAAAGGAATCTGAAATAAATGACTTTTATTAAAGGATACCAATTGCTACCCTACCCAATAGAGACATTTTCAAATGACTAATTTTCTTAAATTACTGAGGAATTGCTCTATTTATGAGGGCTGTACTTCATATATATATGTTCTGTAAATTAAAAACTTTTTTAAGTCAGATTCATCTTCATCTCACAAATGAGGACTCTGAGGTATAGAGCGATTCAGTAACTTGTCTAAGGTCACAAAGTAAATCATAGCTAGAGTTTTTTTGCCATTGAATAATGCTACTTGTTTTTTTTTCTGTCTAAATTACTCAATTTTCATTGGATTTCATTGGTGGAAGGATCTAGGTCCTGAGTCTAAGATGAAAAGTAAATTTCAGAAAAGACTTCAGTAAGAGCTCATTGAACATGTTGTCTGGAAAAATATCCCTTTACTGCTGTGGGGGTTGCTTATGTTGTGCCTAACTGCTCATTTGCCAGAGGACTGACTTTCTCTGTACCACAGATGTTACTTCTGTGAGTATGAATGAGTGCTGATGCTTGATGGTATATTTATTCATAGCTTCTTTATAGGGTGGCATATCAAGTATAGAAGCTACAAAGTAAATTTTGTTTTGTATATATTTAGTTATACATCCAACAACTGTCTGGTAAGTGACAATAGAGGTAAAGGATGGTTAAGACAAGATCTCAGCCCTTGACATGACCATGGACATGTAGATGAACCATTCTGATATGGTGTAATAAGACCCGTGACAGAGATGCCAAGCCCTGTGAGGAAAGATGAAGGAGCCACTTACTCTCTTTGGAAGATTCATGGAAGGCTTCACAGAGTCAAGGTATTTGAGTGGGGTCTTTAAGATGAGGAGTTTTTTGGGTAGAGAATGGGGGAAAGAAGGAGGGAGTAGCTTGAATGTTTGGGGAACTCAGAGTGGCTTGCTGTGGTTGGAACATGGAATGTGTATGTATGTGGGACTTGAAGGAGAAGAGATTGAAGAGATGAGTTAAAACCAAACAGTGGGCGGGCTCTCAAGCAATGGGAAGCCATAGTGTGATCAGATTTGTATTTCAGAAAGTTAAATCCATATTCTGGATGGGTTTGAGGAAGGGGAATGGCTCTAAGGGGAGTACTGAGGAGAGCTATAGTGGTGGTGGGAGTGAGAGACTCTAGAGACAATTCAAGGATACTACTTACTGTATTTGTAAACTAATTATTTAGTGTAGTTGAAAGAAAGTATGGAATGGACCTTGAAATTCAGGTTTCTGTTTTAGACAAAGTGGGGCTGTCAATTGAAAGGAGTTATTCCAGAATAAGAAGGAGATTGAGAGAAGGACATGAAAAAGTTTGTTTTGATATGTTGGTTTTAAAGAGTCTGGGAAATGTAGAGGTAGAGTTGACCAGTAGAAGGTTAGAAATTTGGGTTTGGAGCTCAGAAGAAAATAAAACTTAGAAATAGAAAGTTGGGATTCATTTACATATTTACGGCAGTTAAAACTTTAGAAACAATGGGGTCTGTAGAGAGTATGAAGGAGACTGAGGAGAAGTGGACAAAGGTGAGAGGGCAGCCGAAAGAGAAGGCTGCATGGAAACAAGAAAATCCAAAAGGATCGAATGGTTGGCGAGGATGCCGCATGATTCAGGAGACTAAAGATTGATAAGAAACCATGGGTTTAGCGTGTAGGAAGCCACCAGTCACCAAGTCATTTAAAAAACAAGTCTCAAAACACTGTGTGAAACACACAATATATACTCTCTAATGCCATCTTTATAATGTAGTGTATCAAAAACTCTGGAGAGGCAGTGGTTATCTCTGGGAGGTGGAATTGGGGCAATTTTTATTTTATTTTTTGTTTTTGCTTATATGCATTTTCTGAATGTCTGAGAGTGACCATGCCTTACTGTTATAATCATAAAAGAATATGATAACAATTCTTACAAAAGGAAGTTACCTTGGTAAAAACAGTTTCAGTGGAGTGACGGGAGCAAAAGTTGGATTCTAATGGGTGAAGAGGCAATTGGAGCTGAAGAAATGGGAATAGGAAGCAGTTGTGGTAAAGGCAGAAAAGAGAAAGAGCAATAGCCTGAGTGGGTAGCAGGATTGAGAAAAGAATTCATTTATAGCAACAGTTAAAAAATATTTGATTAATTTAAAAATAACAAAAATAAACCTGTCACTTCTTAACATAGTATGCTTTTATGAAAAAGAACAAGTTTTGAAAATAAAAATAATGAAAATAGCATTATTTTTCATTTTTTCAAATTTCTTTAATGTCTGTCGTAGTATAAGAGAGCTGAGTTCTGGGCGGCGCCTGTGGCTCAAAAGAGTAGGGCATTAGCCCCATTTGCCGGAGGTGGTGGGTTCAAACCCAGCCCTGGCAAAAAAAAAAAAAAAAAAAGAGAGAGCTGAGTTCTTACATCTGCTTCTGCATCCAATCTGTTGCAATATGATATCTTGGTTGAAGTAAATAGTATCTGGCATCACATAGGTGTGTGGTTGGTAAAGGGAAGACCTTGTGGACCCTCTGAAAGGGTCTCAAGCAGGCGTCCTCAAACTACGGCCTGCGGGCCACATGTGGCCCGCCTAGGACATTTATCCAGCCCACCAGGTGTTTTTGCCGCTGCTGCCTGTCCCACTTACAGCAGACTCGTCCCGGCGCCTGCAGTTTGGCCCTCCAACGGTCTGAGGGACAGTGAACTGGCCCCCTGTTTAAAAAGTTTGAGGACCCCTGGCAGGGAACCCAACCCTGCAGTGGTTCTTGAACCATTGATTTTTGGCTCAGTGCCTGTAGCACAGTGGTTGCGGTGTCCACTGCATACAGCAAGGCTGGCAGGTTTGAACCTGGCCCGGGCCTGCTAAACACCAATGGCAACTGCAACAAAAAAATAGTTGGGTATTGTGGCCGGTACCTGTAGTCCCAGCTACTTGGGAGGCTAAAGCAAGAGCATAGCTTAAGTCCAAGAGTTTGAGATTACTGTGAGCTGTGATGCCAAAGCACTCTACGAAGGACTGTCTCAAAAACAAACAACAAAAAAACCCCACTGATTTTTAGTATAGGAAGAAATTTCAATATGCTTATATCCTGAACAGAAGATGCTTCCCTAAATTATTTGGCATCACCAATCATTCTATCCTTTTGGATTCTCTTTTCCTGCTTTCCAATGTAGCATTCTCTCTTGGTTGCCCTCTGATCTGTCTACTCCTTCCCAGTCTCCTTCATCCTCTCTACATGATCCCATTGTTTCTAAAGCTTTAACTGCCCTCTGCATGTGTAAGATGAATCTCAAATATCTTAGCAGAGAGGCAGAGATTGAAAATTCAGGAGAAGGAGGCATTATTGTTGGAATATACCAATATGGATAAAGGGTTCACCTTCTTAGAGAGAGGAGGTAGGTAGGATAGAGTTATAAGGATGGACGTGGCCATCAATACATTTGGAAGAGCAGAGCCAGTTGATGGATTTCACACAGTTGATGGATTTCACCCCCATTAGCTTTAGTTTTCTCTGAAACAGCCGGAAAAAAATCTTCTGGGAATGAGGGGCTGAAGAATGGAATGGGGATTCATGGCAATGAAAGTTCTTATTTCTATAGCTTGTCTTTGTGCATACTGCAATATAAGATGCTGGTTATGTGAAGGTTTAAGTGTTTTTGTGAGTAGTAACCTACAGTTCTAGTGGAGTGCAGGGAATATCTTTTTTAAAAAATATATTCATTATTTCAGATTAATATGAGGATACAAATGTTTAGGCTACATTGTTTTCATTTGCAAGGTGAAGTTCAAGTTGTAGCTGAACCCTTCACCCAGAGGGCCTGCTGAACACCCTCACATTGTGCACATTAGGTGAGATCCTGCCAATCACCACTTCTCCTCGCCCCCTTTCCTCTCCTTCTTCTGCCTCCTCTCCATTTTCCCTCACTAGACTATACTTGTGTTTTTTCTTCTGTGTGGGAGTCTGGTTGTTTATATATTGGTTTTGTATTAGTACTGAGTACATTGAATACTTGCTTTTCCATTCTTGAGATACTTTACCAAGAAGAATGTGTTTCAGGTAAACACAAAAGATAAAAAGTCTCCATCTTTTCTTATGGCTGATTAGCACTCCATGGTATACATACACCACAGTTTGTTAATCCATTCAGGGGTTGATGGGCACTTGGGTTTCTTGGAATACAGGGAATCTCTTGAGCTGGCTATTTTACCCTCGGAGACTTTTCTGCCACACTTTAATCCAAATAAGCCAATTTAATATAAGCATCATGGTCTTCTTTGGTTGAAAAGAAAAATCAATAAGAGTATCCTGAGCCTGAGATATGTGAGCATGATAGGGGAGGGACATTTATTTTTTTATTTTTATTTTTTGTGTTTTTCTTGTTTCCGTAAGGTGATGTTTGTATATGTATATACGACATGTATTTGAGCCTTGGGTATTTATTTGTAGCACTAATAGCAGGGCTACTTGGAAAGGAAGCTCTCCAAAGCTCAGGGTTTGGGATTGTGGCCTCTATTTCTAGGGTGAGGATGCCTCCAGGTAGGTCTCTACTGTACTAGATTTTATATATGTCCATTTGCATTTGGCCCTCATTTTTTTTAATTCAAATTTTTAGTTGTTTAGGTACTTCTGTATTGTGAAGGAATTTTGTAAAAATACCAGCTAGATTGTTAGCTCCCACCTAAAGTGTATGAAGAGAAATATTTTGCTCTTCGTTGTCAGAAAATGTTTTCATTGCAAGTTTGTCATAAGTTCAACAAAACTGGTTACCATGTTCAAGGATATTATTTTGTATATAGATATTGTTATTGCTTTCTAGAGTCATATTTTTAATATCTACGGATAAATAAAAGAATAAAAACATTCATATAAGTACAATATTAGTACTACCCAGGCATAACATGCATCCTTATTTTTCCCTAAAAAATTTGGCAAAAAAGTGCACATTATGCACGGCAAAATATGGTAAACAGTTCAAAAACAGTATTATGCAACACCAAATCCAGCAAAATATTCTTTATAAGAGATAAAAAATATAAGACGACACAAAGGTTTGAAGTAAAGGGACAAAATGAGTTATACAAGGCACATAATGAGCAGTAGCATGGTGCAGTAATTGTAAATATCAGAAAGAAGAGGCTGGACAGTGGCTTACAACTGTAATCCTAGCACTCTGGGAGGCCAAGGTGGGAGAATACCTTGAGCTCAGGAGTTTTATTTATTTATTTATTTGTTTTATTAAATCATAACTACATTGTAGAAGGGAAGAAGAGAGGGGGGAGGAGGAGAGGGTATTTGGTGGCATCTCACCTAATGTGCATGATGCAATGGTACATTTTAAAACTATTTAGAAAAGAGTATAATTGTGATGGCTTTGAGCTTAGGAGTTTAAGACCAGCCTGAGCAAAACTGAGACCCCATTTTTACTAAAAATAGAGAAAATCAGCTACATAGGAGGCTGAGGCAGGAGGATCACTTCAGCCCAAGACTTTGAGGTTGCTGACACCATGGCACTCTAGTCTGAGCAACAGAGGGAGACTCTGTCTCAAAGGAAGAAAGAAAGAAAAAAGAAAAAGAAGATAGGCTTAAAGGAAAAAAAAATATCATTATACAATGGTGGAGGCAACACTTCATCAGGAATGTAAAATAATCCTGATCCTGTTTATACCTAATAATATAGTCTCAAAATATATAAAGAAGAAATCACCAGAATTTCAAACTATTTACAAAATTCATACTTAGAAGAGGAAGTTATATTTTCTGAAGACTACTAGATAAACATAAACAAAATTTAAAAGGCCACAATTTAAACAACAAAATTTACAAAATCTAACGAATATATATATATATGTATATATATACACACACATGTCTGTTTATGTATGTGTGTATATAAATACAATTCTGTACTCCACAGTTAAAAAATGAACATTCAAGAATATACTACTTCATTCAAAAAAATTACTTCATTCTAGGGCCACCGAACAAGTCTTGACAAATAAGAACTGATTACCAAGGGCCTATTAGCTTGTCAAAATGTAATCAAAACAAAAAAAGTAAAAATGATCCATAGTAGACTTTTTTTTGTAGTATAATGGAGTTTTTTCAACTATTAACTAAACCTAAGACTTTATTTGGATTTCACTGGTTTTTCTATTATCCTTTTCCTGGTCCAGTATCCAACCCAGGACAATTTTGTGTCTAAATTCATAAGAGATATTGATCTGTAGTTTCTCTTTTATACTTTGTTTGTCTAGTTTTGTTATAAGTGATGTATAGGATTATATGAAAGTAATTATTTATATGCTAGGATTTAAGCCTTCCATTTCATTGATGTTGTTTTTTCTGTTTGTGATTCCTGTTTCTCTTCTCTTGCCTTTCTGTGGGTTATTTGAAAAATTTTAAGGACTCTAAGTTGGTTTATTTATAAAAATTTTGAGTATACATCTTTGTATAGTTTTCTTAGTGCTGGCTCTGGATATGCAGATCTGACTTAACACATTCTACATACTCGTATCAGCAAATGTGTGGTAAGTTTCATTCTGTTTATATCACTTTATTTTTCTTGGTTTTAAGTATCATTGTCTTGAGTATTAAATGATGTTGTAATTTTTGTTTCAATCTTCAAGTATGATTTATTGAGCTGGTGAGAAGAATATTCTATTGTATCTTCCCATATTTCAGCCCTTTCCACTGTTCATTCTTCCTAAAGCTTTTAAGATTCCTTCTTTTATTTTCTTTCTGTTTGGAAAAGTTCCTTTAGCCATACTTTATGAATAGGTCTACTGGTGACAGATTCTTTCAGCTTTCCTTCATCTGGGAATATCTTTCTTTTCCCTTCACTTCTGAAGAATAATTTTGCCAGATACAGAACTCACAGTTGAAATGTCTTTTCTTCTCACTTGAAAAATGTTATGCCACTTCCTTTTGGACTCCCAGGATTCAGATGAGAAATTTTCTACCATTTGAACTGGTTTTTCCTCTACACATTGTTTCTCTTTGGCTATTTCAAGATTATTTCTTTGTCTTTAGTTTTTAGCAGTTTAATTATGATGTGTCTTATCATAGATTATTTGGGTTTATTTTATGTGAGGTTTGTTTAGGCTTGAATCTGTAGGTTAATGTCTTTCTCCAAATTTGGAAGTTTTCAGTTTGAATACTTGTTAATCAGCCCAGCAAGTTTTGAACTCACCACCCCTGTTCTTCAGGGCCAGTGCTCTAACCACTGATCTACAGTCTCAAGCTAACTCTATGTTCTCCTTTAGAACTTTTCTCTTTATGGGCTTCAGCAATAGGAATATGGATTTTTTGTTATAATTTCACAAGTTCCTAAACTCTGTTAAATACTTTTAGTCTGTGTTCTCTTTATTGTATAAACCAAGTGACGTCCATTGATGTCTCTTCAAGTTCACTGATTCATTTCTTTGTCTTCATTGTGCTGTTGGGCCCATTTCTTAAGTTTTAAATTTTGGTTATTTGATTTTTTTGCTCTATAATTTCCATGTGGTTCTGTTTTATAACTTCTATTTCTTTGCTGAGATTTTCTACTTTTACTTGTTTCAAGAGAATTTGTAACAGCTTGCTGAAAGAACTTTTTATCAAGGCTGCTTTAAAATTCTTGTCAGATAATTCCAACATCTGATTCATCTTGGTGTTGGGATCTGTTGATTGTCGTCTTCACTCAAATTGTGATTTTCCTGGTTCCCTGTATAATGAGTGATTTTTAATCCTGTCTTGCACATTTTGGTCTAGGACTCTGGGTCCTATTAAATCTTTTATTTTAGCAGGCTATCATCTTGTTTAGGTTTATCATGTAGATTCCTTAGTGCTGTAGGATTCTTCTTTTCTAATTTTAGAAGCTCTTTATATATTAAAGATACATTTATTGGGGTATTATATTTCAAAACTTACACAAATTGAATAATTTCATTTTAAAATAAAAATTACCAAAATTGAAATAGAAAATATGAATGAACTAAAACTCATTAAGTGAATTTACTCAGTAGCCAAAAAATTGCCCATAAAATCTTCCCAAATAGCCCATCCCTCCCACCAAACAAAATACAGACACCTGTCCTAGATATTTTTACAAATGAGGTCTACCAAAATTTAGAGGAACATAAATACCTATCTTAAAAAAAACTGTTATAGAGAATAAAAATCATAGGCATATTCTCCAGTTCTTTTATGTGTTAAATAAGAAATCATAGGAAGAGATCTCAGCATAAAATAAAGCACAGGGATATGTTTTTCCCCCATTTCTCAGATGATACCTCAATTTTGACCTTTATATAGCCTTGTAGTTATTGACTGATATGACTAATATAACACTTTTTCAAATGCCTATAGCTTTTTCTCTTTTGGGCAACTAAGGAAGTACCTTGTGCTTGCCCCAACCAGTGAATAATTGTGTAGCAGCCTTCTACCTGCAGCAACACTAATGTTTGCACAAAGAGATTACATGGTTTCTTCATGACCAAGATGTATAAATCTATGTATCTCCTTGCCAGCATACTATAAGCTTCTGTGTTTTTTATTTTTGTCTGCTCTGTCTTCAGTTAATACTATGACACTGTATTTGCTATTGTGCAATTCTATATTTTTGGTTAAAATAAACAAGTTTTCTCTTATATGAGACTGATAGTTGGGATTATTATTTTTGATTTTAATAAATCCATTAATAGGAAATATATCCCATGTTCATTCAAAGAACATGGAATATATTTTAGAATCTAGAATATATCCTAGAATCAAATGGAAATTTTAGAATTGAATAATAAAATAACTAAAATTAAAATCTCATCAGAATGGAGAGGACAGAGGAAAGAATCCGTAGGCTTGAAAGTAGAACTGTAGAAATTACTCAATCTGGACAACAAAAAGAAAACAGACTGAAAATTGAGCCGAGATTCAGAGACCTGTGGGACTATAACAAAAGCTCTCAGGAGAGAAGAAAGGTGATGGAACTGAAAAGTATTTAGAGAGACAATGGCTGAAAATCCCCCCAATTAAAAAAAAAATGTTTTATACTCCAAGTTGAAGTAAAGATTTGAAAAATGCATTTATTTTTTATTTCAGTAGATTTAGGGATTACAAGTGATTTTTTGATACGTGGATGAATCGTATAGTGGTGGAGTCAGAGCTTTTACTGTCCCCATCACCCAAATAGTATACATTGTACCTGATACATAATTTATGACTCTCTCACCCCACTCCTACCCTCCCTCCTTCTGAATCTTCAAAGTGCTTAGCTCCCATTTAATGAGTACATGCAGTATTTCTTCTGCTGTTCCTGAGATACTAAAGATAATGGCTTCCAGTTTCATCTAAGTAGCTGGAAAAGATATTATTTTGTTCTTTTTTTTTTTTTCCTGAGACAGAGTTTTGCTCTGTTGCCCTGGCTAGAGTGCAGTGGCATCATCATCATAGCTCAGGTGTCCTCAAACTATGGTCCGTGGCCCACATGCGGCCTGCCGAGGATATTTATCCAGCCCGCCAGATGTTTTTGCCGCCGCTGCCTGTCCTGCTTAGCAGCCGACTCGTCCCGGGGCCCGCAGTCTGGCCCTCCAACAGTCTCAGGGACATTGAACTGGCCCCCTGTTTAAAAAGTTTGAGGACCCCTGCTAGCTCATTGCAACCTCAAACTCCTGAGCTCAAGTGATCCTCTTTCCTCAGCCTCCTGAGTAGCTGGGACTATGGGTATGTACCACCATGCCTGGCTAATTTTTTCTGTTTTTGGTAGAGACAGAGTCTTGCTCTTGCTCAGACTAGTTTCTTTTCTTTTCTTTTCTTTTCTTTTTTTTTTTGAGACAGAGCCTCAAGCTATCCCCCTGGGTAGAGTGCCATGGCATCACAGCAGCTCACAGCAACCTCCAACTCCTGGGCTCAAGCGAGTCTCCTGCCTCAGCCTCCCAAGTAGCTGGGACCACAGGCACCTGCCACAATGCCCGGCCATTTTTTGGCTGCAGCTGTCATTGTTGTTTGGCGGGCCTGCGCTGGATTTGAACCCACCACCTCAGGTGCATGTGGCTGGCGCCCTAGCCGCTTGAGCCACAGGTGCCGAGCCGCTCAGACTAGTTTCAAACTCCTAACCGTAAGTGATCCTCCCACCTTGGCCTCCCAATATGCTAGAATTACAGGTGTGAGTCATTGTGCCTGGCCTATTTTATTCTTTTTTAATGGCTGAATGGTATTCCATTGTATATATTTATATCACATTTTCATTATCCAGTCATCTGCTGATAGATAACGTAGGTTGATTCCATATCTTTAACAGTGTGAATTGTGCTGTGATAAACATACAGTGCAGGTGTCTTGATACAATGGCTTCTTTTCCTTTGGGTGAATACCCAGTAGTGGGATTGCTGGATCAAATGGCAGGTCTACTTTTAGTTCTTTGAGGAATCTCCATACTGTTTTCCATAGAGGTTGTACTAATTTACATTCCTGCCAGTAGTATGAATGCCCCATTTTTCTGCATTATCACAGACATCTATTTTTCTTTTTTTAACTTTTTAATAATGGCCATTCTGATAGGAGTAGGTGGTATCTCATTGTGGTTTTAATTTGCATTTCACTAATGATTAGTGATGTTGAACTTTTTTTTCATGTGTTTGGCTATTTGTATATCTTCTTTTGAAAATGTTTGTTCATGTCTTTTGCCTATTTATTGGGGGGTTATTTTTTTTTTTTTTTTTTTGCTGATTTGAGTTCTTTGTAGATTCTGGATATTAGTCCTTTTTGAGATATATAGTTTGTGAATATTTTCTCCCATTATGTAGATTGCCTATTTACTCTGTTATTTCCTTTGCTGTGAAGAAAATTTTTAGTTTAATTAAGTTCTATTTTTTTTATTTGCCTTTTGGAGGGGTTTCAGTCATAAATTCTTTGCCTAGGCGGATATCTCAAAGAGTTTTTCCTTTGTTTTTTTCTAGAATTATTATGGAGTCAGGTCTTACATTTCAGTCTTTAATTCATCTTGAGTTATTTTTTTGTATGTGGTGAGAGATAGAAATCCAGTTTCATTCTTCTGCATGTGGCTATCCAGTTTTCCCAGTATCATTTATTGAATAGAGATTCCTTTCCCCAGTGTACGTTTTTGTCTGTTGGTTATAGGTATATGGTTTTATTTCTGGGTCTTTATTCCATCCCATTGATCTATACTTCTGTGTTCATACCACTACCATGGTGTTCTTTTTTTTTGAGACTCAGTTTGTCGTCTTTGGTAGAGTGCCATGATGTCATAGTTCACAGCAACCTCAAACTCTTGGGCTCAAGCGATTTTCTTGCCTCAGACTCCTGAGTAGCTGGGACTACAGGTGCCCACCACAATGCCCAGTTATTTTTACAGATGAGGTCTCACTGTGGCTCAGGCTGTTCTCAAATTCATAATTTCGGGCAATCCACCTGCCTTGGCCTCCCAGAGTGCTAGGATGCCTGGCTACCATGGTGTTTTGATTGCTTATGGCCTTGTAGTATACTTTTAGGTGAGATAAGATGATGCCTCCAGATTTTTTTTCTTAGGTTTTTTTTTTTGACTATTTGGGTTCTTTTTCAATTCCATATGAAATTTAGGATTGCTTCTTTTTTCTAATTCTGTGAAAAATGATACTAATATTTTGATAGGAATTGCATTGAATCTGTAAATCACTCTGGGAGAAGTGGACAGAAAATCTCAAGTTTAGCAAAGACATAGCAAAGATTCAAGAAGCTGAGAAAATGAGAGAATCCTAAACTTCATAAACCACAATTAAGATACACCATAATCAATATTCAAAAAGTAATGACCAAGAAAATATGTTGAAAGCAGCCGGAGAGAAATGGCATATTACCTATAGGAGAAAACTAATATGAATAACAGGAGATTTCTCATCAGAAATCATGAAGGCTACAAAGAAATGAGACTTTTTTCAAGTACTAAAAGAAAAGAATTACCAACTGCAAAATTCTACACTCAGTGAAGCTATCATTCAGGAATGAACAGTAAGTAAAGACATTCCCAGACTAAGAAAAAATAGAAGAATTTGCCAATAGAAGACCTACCCTTAAGGAAATGGCTAAAAATCTGGCTGTGGTGGCATATAACCTGTAACCCCAATTACATAGGATACTGAGACAGGTGGGTCACTTAGGTCCTGGAGTTTGAGACCAGGCTGGGCAACATTAGATCTTGTCTCATTAAAAAAATGGCTAGGCTAGGTGTGGTAGCTCATGCCTGTAATCCTAGCACTCTGGGAGGCCAAGGCAGGTGGATTCTTTAGGTTAAGGGTTTGAGACCAGCCTGAGCAAAGCGAGACCTGGTCTCTACTAAAAACAGAAAAATTAACTGAGTGTGGTAGCATGCACCTGTAGTCCCAGCTACTCAGGAGGCTGAGGCAGGGGGATTGCTTGAGCCTTGGAGTTTGAGGTTGCCGTGAGCTAAGCCATGGCACTTTAGCCTGCATGACAGAGAAAGACTCGGTCTAAAAAAAAAACAAAAAACAAAACAAACAAACAAACAACTAAATGAAACTCTTAAACCAGAAGGGGAATGCAAGAATCTTAAAGGACCCGGAAGGAAGGAAGGAAGAGCAAAAGGAAGAACAAAAATGTGGGTATATGCAATAGACTTCCTTTCTCTTCTTGAGTTTTCTATATTATATTTGACAGTTGAAGTAAAAAGTACATAACATTTTGATGAGGTCCTTAATGTATGTAGAGGAAATTTTAAAATAATTATAAATGGGGGTTGGTAAAGGTACTTAAAGGGAGGTAAGGTTTCTACATTTCACTTGAACTGGTAAAATTTCAACACCAATAGACTGATCAGTTATGAATGTATAATGTAATACCTAAAGCAATGACTAAAATTTTATTTATGTATGCAGCAACTTTCATGGACCTCAAGAGCATTATGCTAATTAAAAAGAGCCAATTTTTAATAGGTTGCATATGTATGATTCCATCTATATAATGTTCTCAAAATGACACACTTAAATTGATGAACAAATTAGTGGCTGCCAAGGGTTAGGGGTGGTAGAGTAGGTGGATATGACTCTAAATGGGGGTAGCATGATGGAGGTATTTGCCGTGATGGAATAGTTCTGTATTTTGGTTGTAGTGGTGGTTATGTGATAAATGGCATAGGACTACATACACATGATCAACCAATGTCTGTTTCCTGGTTTTGATGTTGTACTATAGTTATATATGATGTAACAATTTGGTGTGGGGGAGATGGGATAACTCTCTATCATCTTTGTAACTCCCTGTAAATCTATGATTATTTTGAAATAAAAAACGTTAAAATAGGTAAAAACCCTCATATTTGTTTGAAAATATTTTGTTTTTTCTTTACTTTTTTTTTTTGCAGTTTTTTTTGGCTGGGGCTGGGTTTGAACCCGCCACCTCTGGCATATGGGGCTGGCACCCTACTCCTTTGAGCCACAGGCACCGCCCTTCTTTACTTTTTTGAGACAGGGTTTTCCTCTATTACTTGGGTTAGAATGCAATGGTGTCATCATAGCTCACTGTAACTTCAAACTCCTGAACTCAAGCAATCCTCCTGCCTCAGCCTCACACTTAGCAGGGACAATGGGCATGGCTACCCTGCCTGGCTACCTTTTTCTATTTTTAGTAGAAATGGGGTCTCTCTCTTGCTCAGGCTGGTCTCAAGCTCCTGGTTTCAAGCAATCCTCCTGCTTCGGCCTCCTAAAGAGCTCAGATTACGGACTGTTCCTGGTCTTGTTTTTATTTTAATTTACCTTTAATAATTAATTTTTTCAAAATGGATTATTTTAGTTTTTTTCTACTTTTGTGAAATTTATCTGTCACATGGAAATCTTGGATGGCAGTGGTAAATTAAAATGGGAATTTTTTCTCCTAAGTGTTATTTTGCCATTTGAGTCACCAAGTTTTTGCTATGGGAGTTGTTGGTGACAGGACTTAGAGGATGATATGACTGTTTCATCCCCATTTCACTCCATCTCAAGGAGGACTGCTTTGTGGGCTTACTTTTCAGTAGGAGTGCTAAAAACATTGAAATCTCTCATCATGCCTGCCGTACACAGTGATCTAGTTTTATGAGTTGGTGGACTACAGTCAGAAGTACAATGGTGGCTGTGGAATAAAATTTTTCCTACACAAGGTTAAGAAGCCTATATGATTTTCTTCTTTGTAACCTTGACTAACTGAACTTGGATTAACTGCACAATTTCTCTTGTGACTATCATGCTTTCCCCTGATTAATCAAAATTTCCGGAAGCCCTATTTGTACAACTAACTAGACTAGATCTCTCTTCAGACATGGGAATAGAAATTACTCTGGGAATCTTGATTGTGTTACTGATTTGCATAGTGTTAATGATTTGTATGTAAATGCGATGGGGAGGCCAAAGGACTGCGAGTCAGTAGAACATGTTTCCTATTTCCACTTCTAGAGCCAAGCAGGGTCAACTCTGTCTTTTTTTTGGGGGGGGGGGTTCTCTTTAGTTCCTTTTTGTTTGCATTTTATTTTATGGCTAGAATTTAATTTTAATTAGCATTTATTTGAAAGATGACTTTGAACTCTGTTACTATTTCAGCTTCTTTTACTTATACCATGTCATTATCCCAAACAGCAATCCTTTAACTAAAAATTTGATATTTCAGTATTCCATTATGTTGACATTATGTTTAAATGCCAAATTAAAAATTAAAAATTTGATGAATGCTGTCAAATGCATCCTATATGGCACCCAGGACACTTACCTCAGTTTGATACAATAGAATTATTAAATACGCCTCAAGAGACTTAATATTATTTCTGTGCATACAATGAAGGGAATTCAGGAACCATAGTCAAGGGAATTCAGGAACCATGGTAAAGAAGGTCATCTTTTGAAAAAAATTGTACAAGATAGAGTAAACCTGACATAGAAACTTTTCATCCTACCATTTGCTTATGTTATTCCCCTAATGTTCATCTTTGAGAAAACTTCTATCAGATACCATTATAGATGTGGGAGTAAAGGTGAGGTGAAAGATAGTATATTCCAAGGTTTATGTAGTGGTTAAATGATAATGAAACCACACAGTTCATCATGGTAAAGCAAACACTCTTGGAAATGTATTATTGTTATTATTATCATTATGACAGTGTTGAGAGGGGCTCAATTAATCAATCAAGGGTGTAGCCATCTGATAGAAAGATGGGATTTGTAATAAGAGGTTTACTATTGGGTGGCAGATGTGGCAGACAGCCCAGACAACAAGCTTGGAATAGTGAACTACACATCCCACTGGCAACATTAATGGCACTGGAAGTGGTATCCATATGCACATATCTACTTGGAGGAGTAGAAAAGGGGAGAAAAAGAGCCTGTAAATGCTATTATTAAGCAGTGGACTCTCAAATTATGAGCCAGATTTCAAAGCGCACCCATAATTTGAAATCCAGTTTTGTCTTCTTAATAATATAAATGCTTACAATGTAACATGCGCTACTTGTATTGTAATACATATGATTGTAATAGTATAATCATAGATAGATTTTTGTTCAATAAATTAGCTCTTATGTAGTGTGCAGGCAGCCTTTAAGTTGGCCGCCAATGAACTCTGTTTCCAGGTATCCATGACCTTGTATAATTTCCTCCCCTTGAGTATGGGCTGGACTGACTGACTTGCTTATGATGAATGTGGCAAGAGTAATGGCATGTTACTTCTGATGTTATTATATGTTATAAAAAGACTGTGACTTCCATCTCAGGGTGCTGCCTCTTGGGCCACTCTTTCTGGGGTCTGTATAAGTCTTCTTGGGCTTTCACACCAAAACTGTAGACTGGGTGGCTTAAACAACGAAAATTTATTTTCTAGGCTAGAAATTCCAGATCAAGGTGCTGGCCAATTTCATTCCTGGTGGGGGCTCTCTTCTTGGCTTGCAGGTGATTGCCATCTCTCTGTCTGCTCACACGATCTCTTTGTGTGTGTGTGTGTGCGCGCACGTGTGTGCACACACACTGGGACTTGGAGGTAAGGGAGAGAAAGCAAGTAAGAGTGCTAGCATTCTGGTGTCTTTTTTTTTAAAATAAGGACATTAATCCTATAGGATCAGGGTCTTACCCTTATGACCTTATAACTATAATTACTTCCTCAGAGGCTATATCTCCACATGCAGCTACACTGGGGGTTAGGGATTCAACATATGAATTTTGAGGAGACCCAAACATACAGTACATAAGATGGGAAGCAACCCCACAGAAAGGCCAATGTTAGTAAGCTTAAAAGTGGATTTTCTGGGCTTGGTGCCTGTGGCTCAAGTGGCTAAGGCACCAGCCACATACACCTAAGGTGGCGGGTTTGAATCCAGCCCGGGCCCACCAAACAACAATGATGGCTGCAACTGAAAAAAAAATAGCCAGGTGTTGTGGTGGGCACCTGTGGTCCCAGCAACTTGGGAGGCAGAGGCAGGAGACTCGCTTGGGCCCAGGAGTTGGAGGTTGCTATGAGCTATGCCATGGCACTCTACCCAGGGGGACAGCTTGAGGCTCTGTCTCAAAAAAAAAAAAAGTGGATCTTCTACAGCCTGCCAACAGCCACATGAGTGATCTTTGAAGTGGATTCTCCCCCAGCTAAACCTTGAGATAACTGCAATCCTGGCCAACACTTGATGCATCCTCAAGAGAGACTCAATAAATACCACTCAACTAAGCTGTTCCTAAATTGATCCTGGTTGATCACAGAAACTATGAAATAATATGTTTGTTATTTTCAGCTGGTAGGGATGGGATACATTTTTAGGCAACAGTAGATAACTAATGCATAAAATATTATTTAATATTTGACTCTTCAATTCCTAGATCAGAAGCTTCAGAAGTAGAATATATTATTAAGAGGGTCTGATTTATCAGCAAGAAGTGGAAGAATAGGGCATGTAAAAGGAACTAACAACTTTCTCTTTATTTACAGTCTTCTTTCTAGAAATGATTTATAAAATCTGTAAATATTTTGATGGGTATAATGATTTTATCTGACTCAAGGATTATGTGTTTTATGGGAGCTATAGGTAGGACCTTTGGTTCTTTCTACAAATGCATTCTGAATAGAATGTATGGGAATTTGTTATTATAGGATTTCCCAGATAAAATTGTTATTGAGTAAAATTTTTTGCAAATGATCACCACCTGGTCTACACTGTAGGGAGTAGAGTTTGATAGCCAGCAAGAGGTAGAAGTTGGCCAGTGAACCATTTACAATTACTGTGCTGCCCAGCAACTCCTAAATTTCCTGAATGTCCATGGTAAGGATCCATTTGCCTCAAGCCTCTTAATGCTGTGGAGTACCCCCACTCCATTGGCATGCTGGAGTAGTTACATTCGTAGCTAATTAGCAGGGTGGCACACAGTCCGCCAAGAAGCCCCAGTCTCTATAGACTCAGTATAGAGAGTGAAATTAGCTGAGACAAATACCTGTTAATCCCTTGTTCTTGGCTGGCATGGAGCGCCTACTGTGCAGTGCTAATAGTTCTGGGAAATCCCAATTCCCAGTGTCAAGAGTTGAACAGACTAAGTCTGTTAAATGAAGAAATTTACAGCACATTAGCTTTGATCAAGAAATTCTAGGTGCAAGTCTCTTAAACAAATGAAGGCTGCTTGGGAATACAGGTCACTCTTTCTGGGAAGCTATTTTTGAACAAGTTGATCTTCACTCTCTTTCCCATGCCAGAGCCAGGAGCAGAAAAGTGGCAGTTTGAGTAGCTGGCTCGGGGGCAGTAGAAAATAGTTTTATTTGACAGGAGGAGAGAACTGAGCGACTATACCAGAATTTCGTCCAAGGGAGCTTGGATGTGGTTTTTGAAAATGGGAAATTTGTGACAAAAATCGCCGGAGTCCTTACAGCTTCCAGTGAAGGTTCCTTTATACTTATATGTGTAAGCCGCGCCCTCTGCTGGCGGGCTCAAGCCATGTCCCTGTCCTCCCCCACTTTCCTGGGAAAAACGTGTTGTATTTTCCCATCTAAATTATGTTTTCAGTTGCATTCTATCAGCCCGTTGCTGTCTGTGCAATAAATGAGGCAAGCATAATTTAAATCGTGGCTTATACCATACTGCCTGTCACTCAAAGTTCTGCATCGTGGTTGTCAGAGAAGTGCAAAGGATTTGGCAGCTCTTGGGGATGTACTATAAATTTTTAGTTTCTGATTCCTTGGCTAAGTCCACAGATATTCAGGTTTGATTGGGAGGGGATTATACCATATATTTTAATGTAACCTTTGTTCCACTGTGGAAGGCAGAAAAATCTTTCCTTAGTATCAGGAAATGCCTTTTATTCAGACAAGCTTTTAATTATTGGTTCCATGAAATATAAGGGAGTTTGGTGATTGCTCTCCATCTCGAGATGAAGGTGATGTAGACAGGAAGAATCACAGTGAGAGAGGAGTGGGTGGGCTGATAAGACCTGTGAAAGGAAGAAGGGAAGATCTTATGCCTATGTTATTGGTGGCCTCTGGTCTAGGAGGAAAGATGATTTACATTTTGACTTGTCAGTGAAAGGAAACCAAAAGAAGTTGTGCAACTAAAAATTTGTTAAGAAATTCTCAAGGGTAAAGTACTATTCCGTATTTTTTCCTGATAAAGGAAGAAAGAAGTATCCATTCTAGGGAAGACAGAGGAGCAAATACAGCCTTGTTTCCCTGAGATGAGTTAAGCCTGCCATGAGGAGTGGCAGTGGTAGATGGTGCTGTAGAATTTCATTTCTGGAAAGGCATTCAAAATGTAGCCCAGGATGTTTGTGGAAATGAACCTGTGTCATCCTAATCCCTCTAGATATTGACAGGCATCATTTAACCCTCTCCCTCCACCCCCTGCACAGAGGTTGGCATTGTTTGGTGTCTTTGGCAGGACTTAAAATCTGTGACAAATAATACAGGTGCTATAAACTGGGATTAAGTCACAGTTAGAAGAGACGTGCAGCTGAGCTGTTTAGATAACCCTCTCCCTCCTCCAGTCGGCTTTAGTGGATGGAAATGTTCCCTAATAACTGTGGTCACTGTATGCTCATTTTGTTGATCCCAATTCTTTAAAAAATCAAATCTATAGCAAAGAAGAGTCTATTGATGTCAGGCCTTGGAAAACTGTTTCAGGCTGAGATTGTGCATGGGGGATGTTAAGACCTTACAACAATGGATTCCAGCTACTCATGTTTACTAAGAGCTAGGGATCAGGACCTTTGCTAGTATTCTACGATATATATTATGGCGATTACATGGGGACGCTCTGTAGACATGTTTAATCTATAATTTGTATGCAATATAACATTGCTGAAACCTTTTAGCTGCTCTAAGCCCTGAGCAATAAAAAAACCCATGCATTTTGCTTGCCATTTTGCTTTTAAAGATTATATTTTGGTAATTTTTCTTGTATGTGCAATATATTTAGGTTAATGATTATATGCCAATCCAGTCTGTATGATTTGAGAGTTGTCCTTTGTATACCAAAATGTTTATGAATAACTCACCATGATCACGGTTCAAAGCATAGGTTGCAGAGTCAAACGGACCTGGACTTGATTTTAATAGATATGTGATCTTAGTTATCAGGTCTTTAGGCCTCTGTTTCTTTAGTTATAAAATGGGGATAATTATAGTACCTACTTAGGGAGTTGTAAGGATTTAGTTAAATCATGCATAAAAAAGTTTAGTTCAATTCTTGGCCCATGTAACATGTTATCTGTGTAACTGGTACATCAAATAGAAAAGACTCTTGGGATGAACTCAGAAAGCATTATATATATACACATATATATCTGTATATTCATTTATATACACTTTTTCTTCCACTGTCTCTTTACATTTTGTTTTTGTGGGAAAAGTTCTTCTCCAGCCACTGCATAAAAATTTGGTCAAGCATCAAGATTTCCTGGCTACTTACAGGAAAAAGAAAGTTCTAAAAGAGTGACTTTAATTGGCAAACCCAGTCTTAGTTCAGTTAAAGTTGTTGGGTCACATTGACTTCGGATATTCCAAACCTGAGTTCAAGTTAAAGTTCTCTTTTCTATCTGCTACTTCTTCCCTAGCTTGCTGCCAAGTTTCTGGCCTCTTTGAAGTTGGAGCATGGGAGGAGGGGAGGGAAACAGAAGAGCCAAAGAAATGATTTGCTGCCCTGTTTCAGAGGGGCTTTGTGATCTCTGGTAAAAGATTTAAAAATGATTGCCTTGGAGCATTTTTGTGGGTTCTGAAGGTATTGCTGTGTCCCCATCCCTTCTTGGTCTGTGCCCTAAAGACCCATTCTACAGGCTTTTAATCTTGGAGGCTTCATCTGCAGTCGGTAGTCTGCCCTTTTGGGCAGGGTCAAGATCTGGTCCCCGAGATTTACATACACTTGACCCGACAGTGGGGATGAGGGAGTATAGTTACTTTGTACACGCAGCCCTTTAATCTAATGTCTCCAGTTACACTGGCTTTCTAAAGTGTGAGTTAATCACCAGTTCACTGTGTGCCATGTGCTTAGAATGCCTATTTAGCTCTCTCAGTGATGCCATGGAGCCCATCTTCCTTGACTTGGGGATAGGAGATATTACCCCCATCCTGCCCCTTCCCCTTGGAAAGCACAATGGTGAGACTCAGAATTCTATCTTCTCCAAAAGGTCAAAATTTATCCTTCTTACAAATTATCTTCCTTCCCAGCACTCTCCTTTTATATCCTTGATGTGGGTGAGATATCTAACTAACTGATACTCTCCTACTCTGAAATTTCCTCATGGTAGTCTATCTTATAAGTTACTTTGGTATCTGATGTTCAAGTGGCTTATTTAAAACTCCAAAATAAACATTCTCTTATACCTGCTGTTATCTATATAAAAGATTTTTGATTTGATTTTTACTTTTATCTCATCTAGTACCCATTGTGACCAAATAGTGTATGTTTAAAGGTAAAAGCATAACTACTCTTTTTGGGAAACTTAATCCTCTAAGTAATTTTCCCAAAGGCTATTGATTGGCCAGTTATTATTTTAATATTAAATACAGAGAAGATGATGCTTAAGGAAAATGTATTGATTTGCTGTATTTTCAAGGAGTTTTATAGCACTTGAGTGTTCAGAAATATGGAAGTATGCAAAATTGTCTAAAGGATGTTCATTGAAGTATTGCTTATAATAATGAAAAGGGAAGACAATGTGAATGTCTAGATCTATGTTAGGGTATTGGCTAAATTGAACAGTGGAATATTAAGCTATTACTAAAATGATATTATAGAAGAATAATTAATTACCTGAGAAATGTTCATTTTTCAAAACACATTATAAATTAAAAAGTGAAAAAATGAGAAATAAAAAGCTATGCACAGTATAATCTTGTTTGGGTAAAGTATGCATATCTAGACATAGAAAAAAAGACCATGATATCCAGTAAAATGTAAAGAAGGCTTTATGTAAACATTTTTGGTGTATGTATTATGCTTCAATAAAAAGGTTTAAAAATATCTATGTATTTGATCTCTTAATAAGATTGTAGGTAATTTTTGTGTTTTCTTTGTGCTTATCTATATTTTCTAAATTTGTAAAAATAAGCACATATTTTTCATAATATTTAAAAGATAAATGTTATTGAAAAATAATACTTGGGCACTTCCATGATGTCCTGATACAGGGTTCTCAGGCTGACAGGGCACAGTGAACTAAGGAGTGTCCTTATAAGACTCGGTGCTTGTAGCTCAGCGGTTAGGGCGCCAGCCACATACACTGGAGCTGGCAGGTTCAAACCCAGCCTGGGCCTGCCAAACAACAGTGGCAACTACAATCAAAAAGTAGCTGGGCATTGTGATGGGCACCTGTAGTCCCAGCTACTTGGGAGGCTGAGGCAAAAGAATCACTTAATCCCAAGAGTTGGAGGTTGCTGTGAGCTGTGATGCCACACCACTCTACCGAGGGCGACATAGGAAACTCTGTGTCAAAAAAAAAAAAGTGTCATTACAAAGGTTCTGGTCTTGGTGGGAGCTCTTGTGGGTGGTCTTTAACCCTCAAGAGGTAGGCTTACATCATAGCTTACTCACTGTCACCCAAAGTGGTAGTGCCTGGTCCAAAATTATGGAGCTTGTTTTTGGGGTTTCTAGAACTGTATGGGAAATAGAAGCTACTCAGAATATGTATAGTACTACATGAGTCAATTCCTGATCAATGATTTTTAGCTTAAGTGAAGCAAAGACTGAGTTGGAACCAACAGTTTAGCCAATTCTTTTATCACTTGCCCAAGTTGAGTTCTCTAGTTCATGGAAGTGAAAAATACCATAATTCTTTGTTGAGTGTCCCCAGTATCTGGAGGAACTGGGAAGAAGGGAGAGAAGCTGGTGTGGCCCTAGCCTTTGTGCATTTATTATACCGTGCTACCCAGTCCCTGAAGCCCTGCAAGTTCACTATTCACAGCCCCAGAAAGGACTGGGGGGTGGGCTAAGGGTCATAACAAAGGAAAACTTTATGCCATGTTTAACAGCTAGAGATTTATATTATAGGTCAAGGATCCTTGAAGGATTTTACACTGGAGAGTGACACAATCATATTTGCTTTTTTGGTCATCCTGAATATAAGAGGAAAAGAGGAAGGGATGCAAATCTGCCAAGGAGTTGTAGTAAGTCCAGGCCCAGATTTGAGTGGTGGGAGTAGAGATGGAGAGCAGACTTGAGTAGTACTTAGAAGATGGTATTGACAACACTTGGTGGCTGGGTATGTGGCCTGAAAGAGGATGATGCATCTAGGAAGACTTCATGGTGACTTGTGTGGAATAGGAGATGCATTAACTGGGATAAATATAAATCATAGTGTGAGTTTCATTCAGTCTTTTGAAAATATGGAATGACTGCCACTTAGCAGGCACAGGGTAAATATTTGTTGACTCTGTGAATGAATTTTAGTCTAATAAAGGAGTAGAGCTAGGCTGTTCATATAAATGTGTTGCACAGCATAATTGTAACTTAGCTATAAAACCAAAAGGGCTATTTTTAAAACCCAGTCTCCTTTTCAGCACAGTGGGTTTTGTGTGCTGCCTTAGCCGGTCAATGTAGGAGGGTCCCTCCAAGTTGAAGTAGTGATCCCAGTGGGTGGATGACAGGGAAACACAGTAAAAAGAGCTTGTCCAAGTGGCCACTTTCTTGGCTCACATTTAGTTTTATCCCTGTGCAGTCACACTGTGCCAGCAGTATTGCTGTGAAAATGTAACAGTCAAGCTAAAAGTGGCTTTGTGTGTGTAGGCAGTAGAATAGAGAAATAGAAGACCTTTCTAGGATGCCATTTCAACCATGCAAATGAACACTTGCCCATGAACCTGGAATTTAAAAGAGGTTCTTTACTTCTTTCTGCCGAGTTTCATGGGAATTAGGGTTTCCAGATAGATTAGTGAGTGGTTTGGGTCAATATAGCACAGCTCCAAGAGGGAATCTGAGGCCACTGTCACTGGGTTCTACCGTGGAGCTTGAATTATCTAGTTTGATTGTATACATTTATCAGGCTAACCAGGTAACTATCAAATCAATGGGAATGATGACCTTTCCTCTGTATACTCAGCCTATGTGTGCTAGCCTTAAGGAGTATGACTTCTTTGAACCAAATGGTAGAGGATTAGTTTAGAGTTGTTGGGGATCAGTAATGAGTTCCGTGTTTTAAGGACTATGACTTTCTAAGGGAGCTACAAATACATGTGGGGCTCAATTAAAACATTAAACCAACTGTAAGCTCTGTTATTGAATAGAAAAGGAAACAAATTCACAAGGTAGCTCATTTTTGAACAAAGCAACTGGCCCATGATGATATTGTTTTGATGTATCTGGAATTATCATAATAGCAAAGTCCAACAATAAATAGAAAAATGAATGGCAGCAAGAATCCAACAGAGACCATTTCTCTAAGAATAGGAGTAAGAATATGTACCATTGTATTCACAGTATCATTAAAATATGAATAAACAGCAGAAACTTTTTATTATACAGTGAAAGAACCTCCTACAGGGCACTGAAAATTGAGTGGCATGTGTTTAATAAATTAAAACCAACAAGAAATGGCTATTTACCGGGGTGAAGGAAGGACTGAGAATAATGGGGTTTAGCCAGAACATGCATGGAACTGATTGATTATTAGGTGGGATTTTAAAGGTTGAAAAAAATTTAATTGTATGACAAAAGTTGAGATGGGAGGAGAGGGAATGGTCAGACTAGAGGTTAGCTGGTGCTAAATTGTAAAGGGCTAAAATTTTTTTTTTTTTTGCAGTTTTTGGCCAGGGTTGGGTTTGAACCCACTACCTCCTGCGTATGGGGCCAGCGCCCTACTCCTTTGAGCCACAGGTGCTGCCCTGAAGGGCTACATTTTAGTAAGTTTAAGATGTTTGGGCTTTATCTTGAGGGGATCTATTTTGAGATTTTAAGTAGGGAAAAACAATATTAGTTAGCTACATAATGAACTATGCCAAAACATAAAGGCTTAAGACTTTTATTATTTATCATGAATCTGTGCATAGGCTAGGCTGTTCTTTGGTCTAGGCCAGCTCATCTGGGGCTGAACGGTCTAGGATGGCCTCACATATCAGGGGTTTTAGGTGGAATGGCTGGGATTTCTATTTATAAGATCTCTCATCCTCCAATAGGCCATCCCAGGCTTGTTCTCATGATGGCTCAAGGGTTCCCAGCAGCCAGATAGGACAAACACCAATGTGTAAGCACTTTTGAAGCCTCTTCTTGTGTCCTATTTAATGTCACATTGGCCAAAGCAAGTCACATGGCTAAGCTCAGATCAAAGGGCAGAGAAATAAACTACCTCTGGATAAGAGGAGCTATAAATATTGTGACCATTTGACCCCCACCCCCACCTATCACAGTTAGATTTGCATTATAGATAATGGACTGGAAGACAACAAGTCTTTGGGGAGAAGAGGTACAAGGCAGTTGGAGCAGCAATAATAGATAGTGGCAATAGGGATGGAGAGAAATAAAGAAATACTTAGGAGACACAATTAATAGACTTTGGTGATTAAGGGTGTGTGTGTGTGTATTGGTAGGGGGTGTATGCTTGTGGGTGTATGCATATGTGAAGAGTACATTTAGAAGCAAGGCTGCCATTCATGATTTTGAGTTGAGCTTATGAATGGAATTAGGTTCATAATAGTCCTTCTATGGGGATACTTTATTGATACTTTTATATATTTGCAGCTGAATTAGACTAGCCTAAGAGGTTTTTTTAAATACATTAATGCATTTATGGGGTACAATGTGCTGATTTCATGTAGAATTAAGAATGCTTACATCACACTGGTTAATATATACCTCATCTTGTTTACTTAGTTAAGACATTTATGCTCTATACTAATATATCTGACATGTACTCTTGCATTATGCACCATTGGTGTGATCCCACCATTCGCCCTCCCTCCATCTGACCTCCCCTTCCCTTCCCTTCTCTTCCCATCCCCCCTCCTTCATCTTGGGCCATAGTTGTGATCTATTCTTCATATGAAAGTATGAGTGATTGTAAATTGGTTTCATAATAGTGCTGAATACATGGGATATTTTTTTTTCCATTCTCAAGATACTTTACTAAGTAGGATATGTTCCAGCTCCATCCATGTAAATGTAAAAGAGCTAAAGTATCCATCTTTTTTAAGGCTACATAATATTCCATGGTATACATATAACACAATTTATTAATCCATTCATGGGTGGATGGGCACTTGGGCTTCTTCCATGACTTGCTATTATGAATTGAGCTGCAGTGACCAATCTGGTGGAAATATCTTCGTTATAAAGTGATTTTTGGTCTTTTGGATATATACCTAGTAGAGGAATTGCAGGATCAAACGGCAGATCTACTTTTAGATCCCTGAGTAGTCTCCATACTTCTTTCCAAAAGGGACATATTAGCTTGCACTCCCACTAGCAGTGCAGAAGTGTTCCCTGTTCTCCACATCCACGCCAACATCTATAGTTTTGGGGTTTTGTTATGTGAGCCACTCTTACTGGAGTTAGATGATATCTCAAAGTGGTTTTGATTTGCATTTCTCTGATGATTAAAGATGATGAGCATTTTTCATGTGTCCGTAGGCCATGCTCCTATCTTCAGAGAAGCTTCTAGTCAAGTCCCTTGCCCACAATGAAATGGGATTACTTGTTTTTTTCTTATTAATTAGTTTGAGTTCTCTGTGGATTATGGTTATCAAACCTTTGTCAGAAGCATAACCTACAAATATCCTCTCCCATTCTAAGGGCTGTCTGCTTGTTTTACTTACTGTGTTCTTGGCTGTGCAAAAGGTTTTTAGTTTGATCA
>CAUYTI010107890.1:0-19270 GCA_963575145.1 Galago senegalensis
GTGGTCCCAGCTACTTGGGAGGCGGAGGCAAGAGACTCGCTTGAGCCCAGGAGTTGGAGGTTGCTGTGAGCTGTAATGCCACAGCACTCTACCCAGGGGGACAGCTTGAGGCTCTGTCTCAAAAAAAAAAAAAGAAAGAAAAATGCAAAAGAAAATTTTAAAGCATACACAAAAAGATAAAATTATAGAGGCAGTGCCTGTGGCTCAGTGGGCCAGACACCAAGGGTGGTGGGTTCAAACCCAGCCCCTGCCAAACTGCAACAAAAATAGCAGGGCATTGTGGAGGGGGCCGGTAGTCCAGCTACTCAGGAGGCTGAGGCAAAAGAATCGCCTAAGCTTAGAAGTTGGAGGTTGCTGTGAGCTGTGTGGCAACACAGTACTCTACCGAGGTTGATAAAAAAAGGAAAAAGGTAGAATTATAAAGGAAAGTTAAAGTAAAATGTAAACATCATCCCCACTACCCAGATGCCAGCATTAACATTTTTATGTCTTTACTTCAAGCCTTTGTCTTTCATATATTTGTATAAATGCTTCTTCCTCCTACAGACCTCACTCATTCTTCCTTGCTGCTCCTGGAAAGCCACCTTACCTCTCCCTTTATCCTTCCAATCAGCTTCATGTTCTTCCCAGGTTACAAAAAAAAAAAAATACTCTTGTAACTCTGTGTCACCCTCTAGATTCTACCCAATCACCTTCCAGTCATAGTCCTTTTTAAAAAAAATTATTTAACCCAAAATATCCCCAATCTTCTTTAAGTCATAGTCCTTAAAAAATTTAATATTTTTATGAATAAATACATGCCCACATGGAAGGAAAAAAAAATGAATATAGTTTCACAGCAGGGGGAGGGGGGGAGGAAGGAGCCAGAAGGAGGGAGGAAGGAGGGTGATTGGCAGGATCTCACCTAAAGTGTACAATGTGAAGGTGTTCAGCACATCTCCCTGGGTGAAGGGCTCAACTAAATTTGAACTTTACCTTAGAAATGAAAACAATGTTGGGCAGCACCTGTGGCTCAAGGAGTAGGGCGCATATACCTGGGGTGTTGGGTTCAACCCAGGACCCAGCCAAAACCCAAAAAAAAAAAAAAAAAGAAATAAAAACAATGCAACCTAAACATTTGTACTCTCATATTAATCTAAAATTTTAAAAAATTAATATTTTATTAACCAGTTTGATGAAAATATTTCAAATTGAATATAAAACAAAAAATATTTTATTTACCCCCAAGTATCCCCAATCTCCCTAATCTCCTTGCAGTCGAAGTACTTAAATTTTTTTAATATTTTATTTAGCATAATATATCCACAATATGATCATTTCGGTATGTAATCAGTAAAAAATTATTAATGAAATATTTCAGTGTATTTTCATATTAAGTTTTTGTGTATTTTATACTCACAAGCACATCTCAATTTGGACTAGACATATTTCAAGTGCTCAGTAGCCACAGGTGCAGCACACTAGGCCTCAAAGATTTAATTTATTGCTCCTTCTGAAGAATCATCACATACCTTCTCCAGCATCCTCCTAAGGAATCATCTAGCTACCTGCTACTCAAGGATCCCCAACTGGCAGTTTCAGGATTTCCTGCGGCTTGTCAGAAATGTAGACTCTCACATCCCAGCCAGGATCTATTCAAATCAGAATTAACATTTTAACACTATGCCCAGGTAATTCATTTGCACAAGAAAATTGAGGAAGTCTGTTCTGCCTCCTTTTAATCACTTCCATTAGCAGAAAACTCACTATCCCATCCCCAAGGAAGCCTAGTCCATCTTCAAATGGTTTTAAATTATTAGGAAATCATTTGTACTTCCTTTACTGAGAATCCCTATGAGCCTGGCATTGTGCTAAGCACTTCACACAAATCGTCTCATTTAAGCTCAGCACTCTGTGAGATATAGGCTAATTTTGGCTCCTTTTATTGTGGTGGTGTTGTTTGCAGCAAAGTATACATTACATAAAATTTACCATTTTAACCATTTTAAAGCATATAATTCAGTGGTATTAAGTATATTCACAACGTTGTTTGATCATCACTACTATCCATTTCCAGAAATTTTTCATTTCCCCAAACAGAAACCTATTAAACCATGATTTCCCATCTCCTCACACCCATACCCTGATAACCACTATTCTACTTTCTATCTCCAAGAATTCTCCTATTCTAGGTACCTCATATAAATGAAACTGTATAGTATTTGTTCTTTTGTGTCTGACCTATTTCACTTAACATTTTTCAAGACTCATCTATGTTGTACCCTGTAACAGAATTTCCTTCCTTATTAAGGTTGAATAATTTCCATTGTATATAGATAAATTTTTCTATCTATTCATCCATCAGTGGACATTTCCATCTTTGGGCTATTGTGGATGCTGCTGCTATGAACGTTGGTATACAAAAATCTGTTTGAGTCCTTGCTTTAAACTTTTTGGGGTAGACACTTAGAAGGGCAATTGCTGAATAATTTGGTAATTCCATGTTCAACTTTTTTTTTTTGAGACAGAGCCTCAAGCTGTCCCCCTGAGTAGAGTACCGTGGCATTACAGCTCACAGCAACCTCCAACTCCTGGGCTCAAGCGAGTCTCTTGCCTCTGCCTCCCAAGTACCTGGGACCACAGGCACCCGCCACAACGCCCGGCTATTTTTTGGTTGCAGCCGTTACTGTTGTTTGGCGGGTCTGGGCTGGGGATTCGAACCCGCCACCTTAGGTGTACGTGGCTGGTGCCTTAGCCGGTTGAGCTATAGGCGCCAAGCCTCCATGTTCAACTTTTAAGGAACTGAAAACTATTTCCACAATGGCTTAAATATTTTTCATAGCCTTTAAAAAATATAGCAGGTATTCTTTTTTTTTTTTTTTTGAGACAGAGCCTCAAGCTGTTCCCCTGGGTAAAGAGCAGTGGTCTCACAGCTCACAGCAACCTCCAAGTCTTGGGCTCAAGTGAATCTCCTGCCTCAGCCTCCCAAGTAGCTGGGACCACAGGTGCCCGCCACAACGCCCAGCTATTTTTTGGTTACAGCTGTCATTGTTGTTTTGGGGGGCCCGGGCTGGATTTGAACCCACCACCTTAGGTGTATGTGGCTGGCGCCTTAGTCACTTGAGCCACAGGCACCGAGCCATTTTTTTTTTTTTTGAGACAGAGTCTCACTATGTAGAGAGCTATTGCATCACAGCTCACAGCAACCTCAAACTCTTAGGCTTAAGCGATTCTCTTGCCTCAGCTTCCCAAGTAGCTGGGACTACGGACACCCACCACAACACCCAGCTATATAGCAATGATTCTTATAAGAAAAAATTTAAAACGTCCTCTATTCAAAAAACTATAATATATTCCAATGTCCATTATACCTCTTTATGACTATATATATATATATCTTGTTTAGTTCCCACTTATAAGTGAGAACACCTGGCATTTGTTTTTCCATTCCTGAGATACTTCATTTAAGATATTGGTCTCTGGTTCCATACAAGTTGCAGAAAAGACATTTGATTCCTTTTTATGGCTGAGTAGTACTCCATGGTATATATTTATGTGTGTGTGTGTGTGTGTGTATACAATGGTGTCTACACACATACACACACACATACACATTCATACACATACCACATTTCCTTATCCACTCATCAGTTGATGGACACTTAGGTTAGCTCCATATCTTTGTGAATTGTGCTGTGATAAACATACAATTGCAGGTGTCTTTTTGATATAATGACTTCTTTTGCTTTTCTTTCTTTTTTTTTTAAGACAGTCTCACTATGTTGCCCTGGATAGAGTGCCGTGGCCTCACAGCTCACAGCAACCTCAAACTCTTGGGCTTAAGCGATTCTCCTGCCTCAGCCTCCCAAGCAGCTGGGACTACAGGCACTTGCCACAATGCCTGGCTATTTTTTTGTTGCAGTTGTCATTGTTGTTTAGCAGGCCCTGGCCGGGTTCAAACCTGCCTGCCTCCATGTATGCAGCTGGCACCCTACCCACTGAGCAACAGGCACTGAGCTTCTTTTGCTTTGAGTAGATATCCAGTGGTGGATTGCTGGATCAAATGGTAGACTACTTTTAGTTCTTTGAGAAATTATTGTACTGCTTTCCATAGTAGTTGCACTAGTTTACATTCCCACCAATAGTACATAAGCATTCCCTTTTAATCTCATCGATGCCAACATCTATTGTTTTTTGACTTTTTAATAATGGTCATTCTGACAGGGGTATGGCAGTATTTCTTCATTGTTTTAGTTTGTATTTCCCTGGTAATTAGTGAGATTAAGCATTTTTCATTTGTCTATCTTCTTTTGAGAAAACTCTGTTCATGTCTTTTGCCCATTTTTTCATGGAATTAATTTTTTCTTGCTGATTTGTTTGTGTTCTTTGTAGATTCTGGATATTAGTCCTTTGTCAGATATGTATTTTGTGAATATTTTCTCCCATTCTGTAGGTTATCTATTTACTGTGTTTAGAAGGGGGATGCTGGGAAGGGATGAGGGATAAAAACCTACCTATCAGGTACAATGTTCACTATTCTTACAATGGGTACACTGAAAGTCCTGACTTCAACAAGATACAATTCATCCATGTAACAAAAATCAATTATACCCCCTAAATTTTTTGAAATGAAAAACCTTGCAATATAGACAAAGAAGATTAATTTTTAAAAAATACCTACAATCCTGTCACTCAAGGAAACACAGTGAATGCAATCTTTCTGGTATTTATTTTTATGACGATTGTTTCTTAAAATAAAGGACTTTGGCTCAGCGCCTGTGGTTCAAATGGCTAAGGCACCAGCCACATACACCTGAGCTGGCAAGTTCGAATCCAGCCCGGGCCTGCCAAACAACAATGACAGTTGCAACCAAAAATAGTCCAGCGTTGTAGCGGGCACCCGTAGTCCCAGTTACTTGGGAGGTGGAGGCAAAAGAATTGCTTGAGCCCACTAGTTGGAGGTTGCTGTGAGCTGTGATGCCACAGCACTCTACTCAGGGCAACAGCTTGAGGCTCTGTCTCAAAATAAATAAATAAATAAATAATAAAATAAAATAAAGGATTTTGTGATCCCATGGAATTCTAAACATGCATTTCAAGGAAAAAATTTTAGAAATGTATTTACTTTAAAATATACAATTTTAAGAAATATTCAGCCTTAGCACCTACCTACTCCTCACACCTACAACTATAGCCATCCACTGAGGGCATATACCGAATCCCCCTAGAAAGATCCCCCACCAAAGAACCTACAAAAGGCCACCCTAATAGGAATCATTGCCCCACTCATCAGGAAGCAACCAGATAAGCTAACTCTCTACCCAATGACTTGGGCCTCTAGAATAGAGAGTGGGAAATTTTTAGGTAGATAGCAAGGACCCCTGAGACCCCCAAGGAACAAAGTGGATGTTTTGCCTTGATGATACCTTGAACAACAGCCCCAGTTGGGAAGAAGGACAAGGACAGTCCTGCCTTGGTGCTGCCCCACCTTAATCCTATCCCAAGCAACTGCCACATCTGAGAGAAGGAAGAACACCCCATGGGCCAGACAGCTCAGGTACAACAGGATTTGGAAAGTAACTGGGAATGGAATAACCTAAGGCTAATTATCATTTCATCAACTATCCATCAAAGTGGTTCCATGGGATGTCTGAACAGTGAGGAGGGCCGAATCCAGACAGTATAAAACAGGACTCCATACCATTACCAGAGCCTTTTTGTCAGGACAAGGCAGCTGTTTGTTGTCTACGACAAATGTATCTTTCTCTATAAAACTATATCTTGTTCTTATTCTATATATCTATCTTTCTCTTCCTCAATAAACTTTGTCTCACACTTGCAGGTTTTCCTTGCAGTTTTTGGCCGGGGCTGGGTTTGAACCCGCCACCTCCATCATATGGGGCTGGCACCTTACTCCTTTGAGCCACAGGCACCACCCAAAAGGAGTCATTTTCAGTAAAACAAATGAGTCCTCCTGGGTCGTGCCTGTGGCTCAGTGAGTGGGGTGTCGGCCCCATGTGCTGAGGGCGGTGAGTTTGGACCAGCCCCGGCCAAAACGCAACAACAACAACAATTAAAAAATGGGTCCTGGTTATGTGTAATTGTAGACCAAATGGTGCCAAAGCCCTAACCATCACTTACTCCCACATCTGACCATTCTATCCAAAATGGCAGTGACTAGCAATAGAGAAATCTTATCTTTGGTGTGAAGAGGTAACACAGCAGTTTTGGTGGTTTACTTCTTTCATGTTTCCAGGGGATCCTTTACGCTGCCCCTGGGAATGTGGCCTTCAAAGTGTTCTTTATGTCACTGATAGATTGAATAATGTTTTGTGTATACCCAGAGTAACAGATCATGCCATACCTTCTTGTTAGGGTTGTTTTGCACAAACATCAATCAATATTGATGATATGAGCCTGATTTCATCATTGGGGTTGTGAATTGCAGTTGCTATGGCCAGTTGTGAACAAGATGTGCACATGCAACCAATCCTTCCACCTGAGACTCAGATCCTGAGACTTGAAGCAGGCTTCACTGGGCATAGATAATCCACACGTGTCTCTGGAATTCACCGCTACATGAAATCAAAAGAGAAATTCCAAGGTATTTTGAACTAAAAGAAAAATGAAAACACAACATAATAAAAGCTGTGAGATGCAGCTCAAGCAGTATTTAGAAGAAAATTTATAACACTAAATCCATATGTTAAAAAAAAAGAAAGGGCTCAAATCAATGACTTCAGCTTTGATCTTACGGAACTAGAAAAATAAGAAAAAATTTTGGCTCGGCGCCTATAGCTCAACTGGCTAAGGCGCCAGCCACATACACCTAAGGTGGCGGGTTCAAATCCCCAGCCCGGACGCCAAACAACAATGACAGCTGCAACCAAAAAATAGCCAGGCGTTGTGGCGGGCGCCTGTGGTCCCAGCTACTTGGGAGGCGGAGGCAAGAGACTCGCTTGAGCCCAGGAGTTGGAGGTTGCTGTGAGATGTAATGCCATGGCACTCTACCCAGGGGGATAGCTTGATGCTCTATCTCAAAAAAAAAAAAAGAAAAAAATTTAACTCAAAGTTAGCAGAAGAAAGGAAATAGTAAAGGTAAGGTAGATAATCAATAAAATACAAAACAGGAAAAAAACAGAGAAAACCAATGAAATCAAAAGATGGTTCTTTGAGAAGATCAGTGAAACTTATAAACCTGTATCCAGATAGATGAGGAAAAAAACAGAAAACACAAATTATCAGTATTGGATTGGCGCCTATAGCTCAACCGGCTAAGGCACCAGCCACGTACACCTAAGGTGGCGGGTTTGAATCCCCAGCCCAGACCTGCCTATCAACAATGACGGCTGCAACCAAAAAATAGCCAGGCGTTGTGGCGGGCGCATGTGGTCCCAGCTACTTGGGAGGCGGAGGCAAGAGACTCGCTTGAGCCCAGGAGTTGGAGGTTGCTGTGAGCTGTAATGCCACGGCACTCTACCCAGGGGGACAGCTTGAGGCTCTGTCTCAAAAAAAAAAAAAAACAAATATAACGTGACCATCCTTATCTTTCCTTACTTTTGTTGGTTTAAAGCCTATTGTACCTGCAAATAAAATTGCAACACCTGCTTTTTTCTGATTTCCATTTGCCTAAAATATAGATGACCATCCCTGCACCCTGAGACTATATTTATCCCTTACATTAGATGAGATTATTTTATGCAACATATATTGGGACTAAGTTTTTGTATCCAGTATGCCAACCTGTGCCTCTTTAGAGAGCAATTTAAGCCATTCATATTAATTGTAAATATTGATAAGCCTGGTAAAATTTTGGGTACTGAGTTTTTTGAAAGTCCAGTGGACATTTTTAATCCTTCACCACTGCAGAAGTTGGAATTTGATCAAAAGTTTCTGAGTGAGTTTACTTTTGTGGTGGAGAATTGTGCTGGTCATTATGGAGGATAGGTGTAAGAATATCTTGGAGAGCTGATTTAGTTATGGCAAATTTCTTTAAGATGTGAATAACATTCAAGGATTTAATTTATGCATCATAAATGAAACTCAGTTTCACTGGATACAGGATGCTGGGTTAAAAGTTATTTTGTTCTATGTTATTAAAAGTCGATGACCACCCTCTTCTAGCTTGAAAAGTTTCAGCAGAGATCTGCAGTCATTCTAATATTCTTCCCCTTTTAAGTTATGGTTCTCTTATGTCTGGCTGCTTGCAGAATTTTCTCCTTCATTTTAACTTTGGTGAAGTGAATTGTAATGTGCCTAGGAGATGTCTTATTTGGCTTGAGTCGTGCTGAGGTTCTGAACTTGTCTGCTATCTGAATTTCAGAATCTCTTGGCATGTCCGGAAAGTTCTCATTCATTATCTCATGAAGAAGAGCCTCTGTGCCTTGCGAAGCAACTTCATCGCCTTCAGGCATTCCTATAAAGCAAATATTAGTTTTCTTTGAATTATCCCAGAGCTTTCTGAGAGAAAGATCCATTTTGTTCTCCATTTCTCTTTGAGAGTTTGGGAGTGTGCAACCTTGTCTTTGAAGTCAGAATTTGTTTCTTCTGCTTGCTCCATCCTGTTACTGAGGGATTCTACTGTATTTCTCAGATCTTTGAGGGCTAAAAATTCTTGTCTCAATGTGTCAAAATCTTTGATGATTTTGTCTTTGAATTCATTGAATTCTTGAGACAACTTTTGAAATGCTCCTTGAATTTCTAATTACAACTTTATCTCCATTCTATTTTTTTGAGACAGAGCCTCAAGCTATACCCCTGGGTAGAGTGCCATGGCAGCACAGCTCACAGCAACCTCCAACTCCTGGGCTCAAGCGAGTCTCCTGCCTCAGCCTCCCAAGTAGCTGGGACCACAGGCGCCCACCACAACACCCGGCCATTTTTTAGTTGCAGCCATCATTGTTGTTTTGGTGGGCCCGGGCTGTATTCAAACCCACCACCTTAGGTGTATGTGGCTGGTGCCTTAGCCACATGAGCCACAGGTGCCGAGCCTCTCCATTCTATTAATCCTATTTGCAATCCAAATTTTGAATTCAATTTCTGACATCTCAGCCATCTGGTTATGAATGGGATCTTCAGTTGTGTCTGCCCTATCATTCGTTGGGGGAGCTGATCTATTCTGATTATTCATATTACTAGAGTTTTTCTGCTAATTCTGCCTCATGGTAATTTTACACCCTTTGGATACATGAGCAGATATGGTGAAGTTGGGCTGGGGGCTCCTAGTGATTAATTAGCCCTTTGTCCAAGATCTGGGACTGGTGGTCTGTACCTTTTCCCCTAGAGAAAGGACTTGTACAGTGCTATGACCTGAGAAACTCAAGACCTGTTTGCTGTTGTCAGGCTAAGTGGCTCTGTCTTCTTTTCAGCTTGTCTCTGTCCTACTCTAGTAAATCAGTTACTCTAGGTTGAAATCTCAGCTGTGGAGAAATACCAGCAGTTAAGTCACCCTGCCTCCCATGGGCAACAACTAAAATAGGAAAATCAAACCTTTCCACAACCACACACCCAGGGCACCACTTTGGATAGTCCTCAGGTGATTGGTCTGGTCCAAGAGATCCAAATCAACAGTCCTAGTCAGCACCCGGTTTCAAGTGGGAGAGTTCAAAAGGTCTCTGGCAACTAAATAGCAGGGGTCTGCTGGCAGCTCGAGTATGACTTGTTCTGAGTTAGAATGACACCCCCCTCCACTGCAAATTAATTAGTCTACAAAGATTGATGCCTTCTTCCCCACCTTGCACCTCTGTCACACCCAGTCACTGGTAACCCCACATGGCTGTGACACAGTTGCCTCCAATAAGCTGATGCTCCAGGGGTTTGTGCCTGCCTGAGTCACAGGGAGATCTATGTTTCCTCAGCCAGGCTGCCGCTCTCTGCCACTATCCAGCATGGGGAGCTAAGGCCTTACATCCTTGGGTGCTTAATGGAGGCTGGGGCAGTTCACTCAGTTCCAACCCTGCCCCTGATTGATAATGCTGAAAGAACAGGACAATTTCACAGGATTTATTTCTGTCCCACCTATATTCCCCTGTGGATCAGATGCTGTTTGAGTTCACAGAAACTGCAACTCAGCCCCAGTCTGTGCCGCTGCCCGGAGCTGGAGTGTCTGTCTTGGCTGTAGTCTGTGTTGGGGCGGGCATGGTTAGAGCTCACAGTCAGCTGTCAATTCCAGCCTCTGCCTGCCTGCCTTTGTCTCAGCTATGATCCCCAAAGGTATGGGTGCTTCTTAGGCTCACTAAAGCAGTCCTTCTGGCTCAGCTCCACCCTAGGAGTATGCCATCTCTGTGCTGATCTCCAGCATGCCTCACCCAGGCAGGCACTGCCTCCGGCATACCCTTTATGCATGGGGCCCGCGTTTCTGTCCCATATCTTTCCACCAGTGGCTGCCACCACACAAGATGCCAAGCTTATTCTGGTTGCCCAGAGAGGCAGGGAGTGTCTCTCCAAAATATCCCCAGGGGTGTGAGCCCTATTGTTCCTGCTGCTGCCACTGCTGCTCTGTGCCATAGGGCACTGACTCTCTCTCTCCCATATGGTTCCCTCAGTTCACTGTCCTCTCCTTACTCCTAAGCTGCAGAATCAGCACAGACCAGCAACAGCCCACACCCTGTCCACAACTCTTAAGAAAATGCCCAAGAATCTGGACTCCATGGGGGAACAGGCCTCCAGACCCCAGGGGGAGAGTGGAGGGGGGTGCTGGGAGTTCAGAATTGCAGGTAGAGAGTATATACAGCTTTATGCCTGGTAGGAGAGTGCCATGGCACATTTGTTAAGTGCTCTCTAGGAAAAGAGTTCCAGTTTTTAGAGAGTCTCTCCCGTGGATAAAATAGGAGGGGCTCTGTGGGCTGTTCTCTCCTGTCCGTTTGACAATCAATTTTGTACCTATTGCTTGTTTCCTTGGGGTTATAGCTCACCTCAGCAGAGTTGATATGCATTCTTCAACCTTCTTTCTTGGCTCAGCTCCAAACCATCAGCTTACTTGCTAAACTTCTATCTTTTAACTCTTCTTCTGGACCAGAGCCTCTGTAGAAAGTGGCCCCAGTTGGCCATCTTTCCTCTGCCCCCTACTTCCTCCTTTTTTATTTCTATGCCTTTTATTGTTTTTTCTTTCCCATTGCACTGGGAAGTATCTTCAGGATATTGAATAAAAGTGATTAAAAAAAAAAAGACAAAATTGCCTGGCCCCCTCTACCCTTTCCTTATGTGGCCCCCAACACATGTAAGTTACACCTCCTGACAACTTAGAGTGCCCATAGGTCACTGTAGCTCTCTTAAATTTTTTTAAACAGCTTTACTCAGGTACAACTCATGTACAAAAAAACCTCACACGTTTAATGCATACAATTTAATGAGTTTGGACATTTGCATATGCCTATGATAATCATCACCCTGCTCAAGGAATTAGATATATCTATGTCTTTTGTGTCTCTCCATTAATTTAAAATGTACTTTTTTTTCAGATTTTATAACGTCTATTCTTCTATCTTCAAGGTTACTTATTTCTGTCATCACTAATGCACTTTTCAGCCTCTCCAGGAAATTATCAATTGTAGGTATAGTACATTTTAGGTCTAAAATCCCACACTTAGTGATGTGCTATAGTGTCCATTTCTATGCTAATATTCCTGTTGTTTCATTTTTTGCTTTTGAGAAACAGGTCTCACAGTGTCACCTAGGCTGGATTTTGCAATGGTGTAATTGCAGCTTACTCCAGCCTCAAATCCTGGGTTCAAGCAAGCCCTCCTCCTCCTCGGAAGGCTCCTACTCAGCCTGCTCAGTAGCTGGGACCACAGGAGATTCCACCACACCTGGCTAATTTTCCTATTTTTTGTTAGAGATGGGGGTCTTGCTGTGTTGCCTAGGATAGTCTTGAACTCCTGGCCTCAAGAGATCTTTCTGCCTCAGAATTCCAAAGTGCAAGGATTACAGGTAAGAGCCACTGTACCGAGCCCTATTCCCTTATTTTGATCTTTAATACTTGAAAACACATTTTAATATTTGCTTTAAAATTCTTCCTTATGAATCCAACATACAGTTATCTCACAGTTGATATCTATGAACTACTTTTTCTCTTGACTATAGGTCATCTTTATCGTTGAATTGCATGCTAGGTGAATTTTTATTATATACCAGATCATGGAGATATTACACAGTCTACTTATGTGATCTTCCACTGAAAAGTACTGATTTGTATTGTAGCAGGCAGTTAAATCACTAATTATCCTGAAACTGTAAAAGCTCACTTTGATGTTGTGCTAGTGTGTATCCATTGAGTTTCCTCTTAGTAAATAAAAAGCCCCAACTACTTGTTCCAGAAACATAGTGTTTTCTCCCAAGGCATGGTCCTGCCAGGATTTTAATGGAAAGCTCAAGGTGTTTATAAACACCTCAGATTGATGAGATTCAAATTCCAAACATCTTCTCCTTGGTAGGCAACTGAAATGTCAACTCAGTTCATTCAGCATTCCAGCAGGTTTTCCATGCTGGGCTCCTGGGAGTCTTCTTTATGGACGAACATTCAAATATTGAGCTCTTTGTTCTTTTGCTCCCTTTTGCCGTGATAACCCTGTTCAATTTCTAGGAGTTCTGAAAACCTTGAACATTATTCTCTGAGACATCAAGCCAAGAAGACCATGGCTAACTGCTTAAATTTCAGTCATGTCTTCATGGATATGGTTGTAATGGCTCTCAGGGGAAAAGTCAAGTAAACGTGCACCTCACCAGTGCAGTTTCCTCCTTTCAAACAAACTTGGTTGTTTATGCACAGCCTTCAAATAGCTGTGTTTTATATTTTTTCCAGAGTTCACCATTGTTATCTAGAGGAGGGTAAGCTGAAAATGCGCTACACCACCATCATAGGAACTTGCTCGTGTCTATGTTGGTTTAAACTTACATCCCTCATCTTCAAAAGCAGAAGATGAAAGAAAGAAGAACACTGACTCACAAATGTGTACCACTTTTACCTTCTAGGTGGAATCTCAGGGACACTGACCTACTTCCAAAGAAGTAACACCAAATTCTTATCATTAAATTCAGATAAGTCAGATAAACATACTTATTTTATAATTTAAAAAGAAATATTCTCAGCCAGACATTCTCAGCTCCTAGAACTTTGAGAAGCAAAAGGCAGGAGTATCACTTGAAGTCAGGAGTTTGAGACCAGTCTGAGTAAACATAGCAAAAACTCACCTCTTAAAAAAAACAAAAACAAAAACAAAACTTAAAACTTAGCCAGGCATGGTGCTTTGTGCCTGTGGTCCCACCTAATGGGGAGGCTGAGGCAGAAGGACCACTGAGCCCAGGAGTCTGAGATAGCAATGAGCCATGATCATGCCACTGCCATCAGGCCTAGGCAAGAAAGCAAGACCTTATTTATTCTTCCAAAAAAAAAAAAATTAAAGAGGACTCCATCAATCTAGAAAAAAGATGACGTTTCACTTAATTCCTAAAATCTGAACTTCTATTATACCATTAGAAAAACAAATTCTTTTTTTTTTCTTTTTCTGTGACAGAGTCTCACTCTATTACCCTGGGTAAAGTACTAAGGCATCATCATAGCTCAAAGCAACTCAACCTCTTAGGCTCAAGAGATTCTCTGGCTTCAGCTTCCCAAGTAGCTGGGATTTCAGGTGCCAACCACAACTATTTTTAGTAGAGATGGGTTCTGGCTCTTACTCAGATTAGTCTTGAATTACTGAGCTCAAGCAATCTATCCACCTTGGCCTCCCAGAGTGCTAAGATTATAGGCATGAGCCACCACGCCCAGCCTGAAAAACAAATTCTTAAATATAAAATACATAGCAAACTACAAAAATTTTGAACAGTTTTATTGAGATAATATTCATATATCATAAATTTAACTAGTCTAAAGTGTACAATTAATGGTTTTTAGTATATTTACAGAGTTGTGTAACCACCACCACGAGCAATTTTAAAACATTCTCATTAGCCCATAAAGAAAATATGGGGTCCATGCGTAGTCACCCCACATTTCCCTCAATCTCCTCAGCCCTAAAGAAGTACTAATGCACTTTCTATTCCTATAGCTTTGCTTATTCTGGACATTTCATATGAATGGAATCATACAAGTTGTGGCCTACTATGGCTGCAATACTTCATTTAGTATTTTTGCAAAATGTATTCATATTGTAGAAAACATCAATACCTCATTTAGTTTTACCACTGAAAAATATTTCATTCTATAAGTATTCCACATTTTATATATATTATCCACCCACTATTAGACAGACTTTAGGACTGTTTCTACAGTTCAGCTATTCTGAAAATTGCCACTATAAACATTTGTGTACATTTCTGGGGACACATGGTTTCATTTCCCTTGAGTATATACCTAGCACTGAAATGGGTAGGTTGTGGTAATGTCTAAAACATTTTGAGAAACTGCCAAACTATTTCCAAGTTCATACAATTATATTCACAAATTCCCACTAGGAACTTACAAAGGTTCCAATTTCTCCACATCTTCCTCTACATTTTCCTCCTGCCGCTCAGATTACAGCCATTGTTGTAGGCAGGACGTGGTATCTCATTAGGGTTTTGATTTGCATTTTTCTAACAACTGATAATGCTGAGCATCTTTTCATGGGCTTGTTGGTCATTTGTCTATCTTCTTTGGAACAATTTCTATTCATACCCTTTGCTCATTTTTTATTGGGTCATTTGTATTTTTATTGAATTGTAATAGTCCCTTATGTAGTCTAAACAAAAGACCCTAACAAATCTATAATTTGCAAATATTTTCTCCCATTTGATGGATATCTTTTCACTTTTTTCTTTAAAGCAACAGTTTTAAATTTTGATGAGGTCAGTTTATCTATTTTTTTGTCGCTGTTGCTTGCCCTTTTGGCACCTTATATGAGAAATCACAACCAAACCCAAGGCAACAGCAATTAACTCCTGTTTTCCTCTCAGAATTTTGTAGTTTTAGCTCTTATACTTAGGTCTGTGATTTTTAGAGTTTATTATTTGTATATGGTGTGAACAACTTCATTCTTTTGCATGTGCATATCAATGTACCCAAACAACTGATCACAAGTGTAACAATTTATTTCTAGATTCTCAGTTCTATTCCATTGACCAACATTTCTATCCTAATACCAAGGCTGCTTTGTCTTGATTACAGTGGCTTTGTAATAAGTTTTGAAAGTATGAGTCTCCCAAAGTTATTCCTCTGTTTCAAGATGGTTTTTGCTATTCTGAGTCCCTTGCATTTTCATATGAATTTTGGAATCAGATATAATTTTTCGAAAAAAAAACAAAAAAACATGCAACTGAGATTTTGAAAAGGATTGTGCTGAATCTGTGAAACATTGTTAAAGATGAAACAAATGAAAACATCTTACATTCATGAATCAGAAGACCTAATATTGTTAAGATGCCAGTGTTCACCAAACTCATCTATAGATTCAGCACAATGCTAAAAATACCTTTTATAACAAGACTTTCAAGCAGCATGGCATACTTGTCTCTTCTATTGTTTCTTACATACTTCTTTATACTTATTAGTTTCCTAATTTCATAGGATTTATTCACAGAACAAATTCTCTGAAAGTATTCGGGGTAAGACTGGAAAGATTAAGAGGTAGATCCATAAAGGGGAAATTTAGATCTATCAAAGTCAAAAAATCAAGATCTAAACATACACGCTATCATCTTTTCTGATGTACTATTATTATATTATTATTATTTTAAGGAAAAAGTAATACTAACAAACTGATGAGCTGATGTTAATGCACACAATGCTCAAATTGACCTCCTAGGAGAGACCTTTAATCTCACTCTAATATATCTCATTACTTAATTCGTCATTAAATTCCTAAATCACTATGGTCTTTATGTATATGAATAGAGAAAAAAGCATTATAGTAAAAAAAATCAAGCAATGGCCTCAAAAGATATATTTTCCCATTTGCAACAATTCTATTCATCTTAAATTGTTTACTTTCTCATAGACAAATCTCTTGAAATCATTTTTAAATCCTTTCTTGGAACCAAGGCTGAACATAAATATATACAAATATTCCTCCATTACCTACAGAAAATTGCCTTATACAGATGAGCTAACTTGGATTTTTAATAATAATCTTTGTATTATATAAATTAATCTTTTGACATTTTATTATAAATGCACTGATGGTGTTGATTTAGTTTCAATTCAAAAATCAAGGATTTCATTACCCTATAAAACATATCCCAGAGTTCAAAGTATTTAAGGGGGTTAAACAAAATGCAAACATTTAATGCAACATTAAGCATGTGAAATAAAAACTTGATTGCCTAAAGAAAGCATGCTATGCTGTTACCCTGGTGACAGGTTAAAAAAGGGATTGTGAGCTGAATAGCTGTATGATATGAAATTAAAATGTTTCACATTGAACAATCCAAAATGAATTGGGAAAGGTTAGAGTAGAGGAGAGAGAAATCAATTCTCCAATGGCAATGGTGAATGGGAAAGAAGTATGAATAGGATTTGCCAGTGGGGTGCAACAGCTGCCAAATATCCTGCAGCCAAAGAATTACAATAATACTGATGAAGTGTGCAGGAGCTTTTGGAATCATTGCAGGGAACAGAGAAATTCTCTGACAATAATGAGGCTATTCTGTTTTCCAGTCAGCCCTTATAGTAGGATCACATGAAAGAAAAATATTTTAAAATGCAATGTTTAGCAAAAAATCTAGGAATATGCCACCTTACCCACTAAATATGCTATGCTTAATCTCACATCGATTTCTAAATCGTCCAAGACACAGTCATATTAAATAACTAAAAATATCACAACAGAGATAGCAAAATGCAAGGCAATTTAAAGGACAAGGATTGAGTTAATGTTTACTCCACTCTTGCTGCTTTCAGGGAATTTATTTGCTCAAAATGGAAGTGACTATATTCGAAGATATAGTATGGCTATGTATGACTGTAAATATATGCCTAACATACTGTTTATTGTTATGTAGTCAGTTACCAGAACATACACTTCATTGTCATAAGTGGCTTTCTGGGAAAATACATGAAACAAATATGGTATAAAAGTGGAGGTTTATTTTCAGTGTATTTGTGTATTTTATTTTCACATTGTATAAATGTGTTAAAATTTAACATGTTCTTCTAAATTCAGAAGACACTTAAGTAAAGAGCTGATATGCAACTATAAAACAGTACCGCCTTTTCCTTGGGAATTATTTTCACATGGCTACTTTTTTTCCTATTTATCCACTTATATTTCAATGGTTAAGATCACATTTTAAAAAATTAAACTTCTGTCAACTAATTGAAAACTTAACAACAGGGGAATAAATTATATATCTGAAGCCAAGAATGGCCACTGTCTTTTAACAGCAAGAACAAAAACTCATGTAATTGTATCTGTCAGGCAGAAATCACTAAAAATGGATTCTCTGTTTTAGCAGAAATCTAGGTGAGGAAAGGAAATAAAATACCAATGTAAACATGATGACTGCGCATGGAGAGAAGCAAGTGAAAGTGATTTCTCATTACACTACTGTGGCCTAGAGCGCCAGTCAAGACAGCTGAGATGTTCAACTAAGTCTGAGCATGAAGCAGCAGGTATACACAAAGCCACACAGGAAGGCAATCCTCCACAAAAGTCAATGCTTCATTTGAACCTTTCAGGCTCTAAGGATTTTCATCAATATTGCCACAGGCCAAAGTGAAGGTGCTCCTTTCTGAGTCTTTAACTTCTGGTCAAATATCAAGAAAAGAATTAAAAGGATAAAGTGGAAACCACAAAGTACTAAACTGCGACCTTACACAATTTAAATAGTATCAGAGCTGAAAAGGCTTCAGTAATCAGGCAATCCCACACTGCCATTTTTTAGAGAAGAAAACAGAGTCAAAAGTTTGTGCAGAGACCTATACCACCTGGCAATGGGGCAGCGGAGCTGGGACCACACCCTGACCTCCCGACACCTTGCCCAGTTCCATTCACTGCTCTACACCCACTGCTCTGACAATTTGGTGCCTCATGAAGGAGCAAAAAGAACTAGAGATGACTCTAATTTTCCTAGATCCTTGAATAGAGGAAATGCCATAAATAAAATAAGCTATACAGAATTTGTATAAATGTATGCATTTTCAGTATGTAAATAATGCCAGTGACCACTAACATTTTGTAATACAAGTATTTATCAATTTTATCAGAGCAAGATTTTCTATCAAATGTTAATGTTTTTAAAGTACTAATGTTGTACACTCTTTGAAGACCCCATCTTCTAAGAATATTTAAATAGGAAAATGCTGAAAACACAATAATGTTTTTTAAAAAATCCTTTTAAGTAGCATAGCACATTTTCTTTTTTGTAAAACTATTCTTTTTTTAAAATTTATTATTTTTTTTTTATTTTTTGCAGTTTTTGGCCGGGGCTGGGTTTGAACCTGCCATCTCTGGCATATGGGGCTAGTGCCCCACTCCTTTGAGCCACAGGCACCGCCCCACATTTTCTGTAAAACCAAAATAATATGCATGCACAGAAAAAGGCATCAAAAGAGATGCCAGTACTTGCAGTCACCAATTTCTCCATTCCCATTCTTTCTTGACTCCTATCAATCTGACTTTACCCACCACTTCAGCTGGGCCATCTTCTAAAACTGCTCTAGGAAGGCCTCCTGCGAACTCCACACTGTTCCATTCAAAGGCCAAGTCACTCATCTTATTTGACATATTACACCTGAGCACTCCTTCCTCCCTGCTATCCTTTCTTCCTTCACTTGACTCCCTGAACTCAACCCATGTATAACTACCCTACTAGAAACCACATGAAAAGTTGTTACTGTGGAGTTTTAAAGTTTAAAAAAATTATTATTGAAAAAAAGTTATAAAAATGCTAAAGTAATCAAATTCATAGAAAAATAAAGTATAATGGTAGTTACCAGGGGCTGGGAAGAAGAAAGGGAAGTTTGTTGTTCAATGGATACTAAGTTTCACTTCTGCAAGATAAAAAAGTTCTAGAGATGTTTTGCACACCGGTGTGCATATAACTAACACAACTGTACTGTATAGTTAAAAATAGATAACATGGCTCAGCGCCTGTGGCTCAAGCGGCTAAGGCGCCAGCCACATACACCCAAGGTGGCGGGTTCGAATCCCCGGCCCGGGCCCGCCAAACAACAATGATGGCTACAACAAAAAAATGGCCAGGCGTTATGGCGGGCGCTGTAGTCCCAGCTACTTGGGAGGCTGAGGCAGGAGACTAGCTTGAGCCCAGGAGTTGGAGGTTGCTGTGAGCGTGATGCCATGGCACTCTACCCAGGGGG
>CAUYTI010107892.1:0-14301 GCA_963575145.1 Galago senegalensis
CCTGTAGTCCCAGCTACTTGGGAGGCAGAGGCAAGAGACTCGCTTGAGCCCAGGAGTTGGAGGTTGCTGTGAGCTGTAATGCCACGGCCCTCTACCCAGGGGGACAGCTTGAGGCTCTGTCTCAAAAAAAAAAAAAAAAAAAGTGGGGACAACCCAAATGAATGGATAAGCCAAATACGACAGAACCATGCAGTGGCATGTCACTCCGCAGTAAGACGTGGGTTGCTAACATGGGCCACAGCGTGGGTGAGCCTTGAAAAACTACACTGAGTGAAAGAAGTCAGACCAAAAGGTGACATTGTACCATTCTGTTTACATGAAATGTGCAGAAAAGACAAATCCACACTGAAAGAAATTAAATTAGTAGGGGGGAATGGAGAGGGGAAGTGATGCTAACATGCTTTCTTTGGGGTAACGAAGTGCTCTGGACTTTAACGGTGTTGGGCGTCACACAGCATTGTGAATACACTAAAAAACACTGGGTTGTGTGCTGTAAAGTGGCAAATGTTATGTTATGTGGAGTTTTTTCCTCTATCAAATAAACAAATAAAGGCAAACAGCCTCCCAGGACCAGTTTGAAAGGTCAAACCCGTCTGGTCAGCTTGTCTATTTTTGTCTCTCTAAAAACACCATCCTGCCTGCGCTCCATTCTTTGTCCAGGGAAACCCCACCCCTGCCTCCAGACTGGACCTGTGAGGAGCAGGGAGGAGAGGAGGGGCCCTGGGGGGACCCAGTGCACCTTGCAGCAGTATGCTGCCCTCTCCTTGCAACCCAGCTCAGGGCAGGTGTTCCTCTGACAAGGGAACTTGAGGTACAATTGCGGTCCAGCTCTGGTACAGGTCTGTTCCATTCTTCCATTTCCCTACCAGCAGTCCACCTTGCAGGGTCCGTATGACAGAGTTTGAAGATGACGTGTATTCCACCCTTGTGGGGACCAGCAGTTGGAAAGTTCTTCCTTTGCTCTGACCACAGTATTCCACTTGGAGACATCAGTGGGTAGAGCTTTCCACTGAGTCATCCTGATTCAACCTTACCCAGCTGCAGGCCCCTGCAGGGGTCCTCACTTCTACATCCTCACTTCACCATAACGGGGCAGGATGTGGGCTACCACCAGCCCCCACAGCAGCTGCTTCCTTAGATGGCTGTTGTGGGAGCCGGTGAAAGGAGAAAGCTGATCCCAGCCCCTCCTCCCTGCAGTAGCTCCCCAGCCAAAGGAGAGGGGCCAGCGTGTACCCAGCACACCTCTGGACAGATTGGCAGGTGACCTCCTCCTGTTGGAGCCTCAGTGTGCCTTGAAACAGGTGATCCCAGCATCTTCCTCTGACATCTCAGCCTCAGGTCCTAACGGGCTGTATGTAAAGAGCCCTGATTCTGACTCTGCTCCAGGCCTGACCTTTGCCTTTTTGCCAAAGTGACCCACTTGTCTGCTCATAAACCCTGTATCAACCATGAGCCCAGCAGAGAAGGGAAGTTTAATAAATAGCTATGGAATGAATGGATGAGATTGGATAGAAGTCTAAAACCCCTGTTTCTTGAGAATAAAGATCAGAGGCACCTTCTTCCTATGAAGTTTCAGAGAACTGCTTACCCCTTCTGTGCTTCAGCGCCTTTCACTATAAAGTGGGGACAATAATAGTATCAATCCCATAGGGTTGGTGAGAATAGCAACTACGATAATTCATAAGAAATTTCAGAATAGTCCTGGGCAGGTGCGTGACTACGACATCCATTCACCACTGTTGCTATTGCTCTTGTCCTCACATACTTGTCTACAAAGCTGAGCTAGTACCCTGATCAGTGCCCCTTTCTGGCAAGGAAAGTGGAGGGAAGTGACATGTTTCAGAAAGACCCCTGGGCTTCTGTTGTGTCCTTCCCAGCCCCTGGAATGTGCCCATGGGGGGATCTAGCCCCTGCCCAGCAGTGAGAGGCACCCCTTCCTTGCTGCCCAGTCCTGGCTCTGCCTTCCATCTCATGTGCCTCCTCCAGCAGTCTGCATTAAAAGGTGCTTAGTAAGTGGGTTGCCCTGGACAGAGAGTGGGCCCATGTGCTGAGGGTGGCGACCTACCTAAGCCCAGACACCAGGGCAAGGCAGGTCTTTGGTAACCCCTAGGGCTTGCTGCCTGCTCCTCCTCCTGTGGGATCACTCCAACCCTCAGAGACCAGGAAAATTAAACATCCCAGGAAAGTCCCAACCCGCCCAAGAAACCCAAGAACCTGGCAGGGCCTCATCCAGACCATTGTTCTGAAAGGATGTTAAAAAAAATCCCTGTCACCATAACCACCCACCCTAGGGACAGCCAGATCCCAGCTCTTCATGGGTGGGGCAAATGACCAGACAGCCTTCCACCCTACAGCTGCCTGACTCCAAGGCCTCCTGTGGTCCAGTCATCCCCTGTCCCCAGTTCTCAGTTGGGTCATGGAGCTTCTTAGCAGGACCACAGGGAGGGGGCATCACTGGGCAAGGGCCAGAGAGCCCATTGGGCCTGTCGGCCATTAGCTCCACATCTCATCTTCCTATTCCAGCCTCCTCTACTCACCTCCAGGGACACCCCACACACATTGTTCTCTTTGCTGGCAGGAAGGTTCAGAGATCCCTGCTAGAGTCCCAGTGTGGATCCCAGTCTGGATCTCCAGGCTCCCAGTTGCCAGTGACAGGGAGGCAGAGATGGCCTGGAAATTAAATGTGGGTTTTCCCTGAGCTTGTGAACATACCAGAAGAGAACTTCACCACCTCTCCTTCTCTGAGGATGTGTACAGGGCCCAGGGAGGGGGCATTCTGGGTACGGATGCACCTGTGCACAGATGTGCATTTCTGCATATGTGTGGCCCCATGTGCCTGCATGTTATGTATACCCGTACTTGTTTTATCTAAGTGAACACAAAAGAACAAGCCAGAGAGAGAATCAGAAGGGACACAGGGAGGAAAAGATAGAATGAAACAGAAACCAATAGGGAAAGACAGCAAGACTGAGACAGAGAGAACAACAGCAAGGCATAAGGAAAGAAAACCCACAGTTGCATCTTCCCTGGCACCAGCTGCCCAGGCAGTGGGCTCGCCACTCATTTCATAGATGCACTGCCTGTGTTTATACTCAGAACTGGTGGGGGAGTTCCGTAAGGGATATTTCAGGGCTAGGATGCCAACAGGGCCCATATCGCTACACATACTGGATCAGTGTGGGCGCTCTCTGAGGCCTGCAGCTTCTTCAAGCTGAGAAATGGGTCCAGGACCCCTAGGATGTCATCCAGGTGCAGAAGCACTCCAGGAGGCTCTGGGCTTGAGGTGGCTGGGGCGGGGAGTAGCACCCCTGACAGGCCCCAGAGCCTGGGGCAAACGTCCTAAGGCTGACACGTCATGGGGCCTATGTGCACGTCAAAGAGGTCTCACATCTGCTGGGAAATGAGGGAGGAGTGGAGGTGAGGAAACCTCAAAGGGTCTAAAACCTTCCCCCATACCTTCACCTTTGCTGAGAGGCATAGATTCTACCCACTGCTGCTTTCTGGGGGGAGGGTGTTTTGTGTGATGGGAGGAGGCAGGAGTACTGGGGTCTAGGGTAGCCAGGGAGCTCTGGGCAAGAAGGTCCCTGTCCCTGTCCTTATACCTGGTCTGTTTAATGGAGCAAAAAGCCCACCCTGCTGCTCTGCCTCCAAGGGCTATGGTGGGGCTACCAGGAGATTTGGGGACAAGAAGGGCCTTTGGGAACAGATTCCCGGCACCAGCTGTGGGGAGAACCATCCCATGAACTCAGCATTCTCTTACCCCCACCCCCGCACGCTTTCCCTGAAGTTGCCCCCACCCCCCCAGGAGGACTGTGACTTCTGCTGCCCCCACTTCCCGCCCCTGAGATGCGGCTCAGCTCAGAGTATAGAAGCCACTGCAGTGTCACCTGCACATTCACTCCTGCTAGTGGGAAAGCCCTCTACAAAGTGGGCCCCCAGACTCAGACCAGGATGTTCCCCCTGCAGTGATGGCCTAGCGTCAGGGTGAGGGATGGGTTCCAGGCTGGGCATCAGGACAAGGACACTGTGGACTCAGCTCTGTCACTGAGGCACTCGTTGCCTTGAGGACTTCCCCTTGCTGGGTCCACCTGCAGCACTGAGTGGGCAAAAACTCCGGAAGCTCAGAACTGGAAGGCACTAGGCTTCCTACAAATTATGGGTGTGGAAGTTCCCATATGGGGAGATGAGCCCTGACCCCTGAGGATTCCTCCTGATCTCTATACAAGGCATGGGTGGCAACAGCCCTCCAGCAGGCTGCCAGAGAGGAGGAATGGCCCTGCTTTGCTGGGGCAGGACAGATAGACCACCTTGCTCTGGGCAATCCATGCACAGGCATGGGAGCTAATAGATCTGCCATATTGCCTTCTGCTTGCGCCTAACCCCACCACTTCATCTAGTGTGACCAACATTTCAAAAGGCTAAGGTCTCTCACACTGCTTGGCTTTGCATGTGCTGGTTCCACTGACTGGAACACCCTCACCCCACTTCTGTGTCTGGCCAGCATCCCCTCTAGAATGAAGCGTGGACAGAGCATGGGGCTTGGCAGTCCCCAGGACCTGGGCCCAGTGTGTTGGGAAACAAACCCACAGCAGGTCTACCAGCAGGGAGTGTTGAGGTCAGGGTTCCCAGGGGCCAGAACGGGACTGAGGCCGAGGAGATGGGGGTCGGTGGTTGGGGCAGATTATGCAGACAGTCTGGATTGTGGAGGAGCTGGCGGGCGCAGGGCCCGGCTTGGCGCGGGCGGCTGTGAGGGAGGCTGGAACTGCAGACTATTTTTAGGCTCCTGCTGATTTGAGAGACAAGGATGCTCCGGGCTACAAGCCCTTATTTGCTGGAGAAAGACTAAGGTGGCCCCAGTCGCCCCTCACCCAACTCCTGGAGCTCAAGGCCTGCAGAGCTTCCTCTTTGGTCCCTAGGGACTAGGGGCTTGGGCCCAGAGGCAGACTAGAAGGCTCCCCAACACCCCGATATGCAAACATCCACAAGAGGTAATTTCCATATCATTTGCAAAGCCACCAGGCCTTCTGATCAGCAGGAACTGAAAAATCCCCTTTCAGAGGACACTCACTAGAGCAGTGCATTCCTCCGAGTTCACTTTCACCTGCCCACTTGGGTACCAGGAAAATCCTGAGAAAGTAATACAAGCCCTAAACTCAGAAAGCACAAATGGCAGGTGTTAGTACCACAGTGGAGCTACTGATAGGCTTGGGCTGCAGATATGTTCCTTCTGACCAACTGACGGTGGCTCCATCGATGCCCATGAGAATCCATTCATCCCACGAATAACGTGGGGAGCACCTTCTATGTTCCAATCACTATCCTAAGTACTGGAGATTTAGCTATGAACAAAAAAATCAAAAATCCCTTTCCTCACAGACTGGATATTCTATAGTGGTGTAGTTCCATAGAAACACAATATAAGCCACACATATGCTTTAAAATTTTTCAGTAACCACATTAAATAAAAATTAAAGAAACAGATGAAATTAGCTTTATATTTTACATAGCCTGACATATCTAAAATTCTATCATAACAGTGTGTAATTCATGCAACAACTTGAGATCAATTCTCTTTTGTTCATATTATGTTTCCAAAATCCAAAGTCTTTTACACATACAGCACATCTCAGTTATCAGATGAGCCATATTTCAAGTGCTCAGTAGCCCCCAGAGAAGGCACAAAGTTCTAAATTGCTCATCTGAGCACAGGAGAAAGTCATGCCACAATTGATTAGTGATGTCTGCCCTGAGCACGGGCTAGAGCTGGTTCAAGCTTGCAAGCTATGTATTGGTATTGGCCCACCATGCACAGACCCAGCCCCAAGCATGTATTCATCTCCACCTCACCCTTCTGAGCCCATTTATTTTATCCGACCTGAAAAAAACTGCCAGAGTTCTGGGACTTTGATCTGGTCTTGGTCCAGTAGTTCTGGCACAAACACTATCCTGCAGAAAGGCTCAGCATGCTATCAGAGCAAGAGCCTCCTGGGTGTGGTCTTGTGCTCCTTCCCTTGATGGGGGCTGGCTCATGGCCATGGTGACCTTGAGAATGTGGGTGTTGTTTTTGTTTTTTTCCCAAGGTCTCTTCCTCCCATTGCTAACCAATACCAACATAAAAGTGTTTCCTGAGCCTGATTTAGCCATTTCAGCCCCACTCCAACCCACGCCCGCAGACCTCCTGTCTGGCACTCTAGCTGGGACCGCTCCACTTTACTTTTCCACATGATTGAGAGGCTAAATTTGGGCCATGGAAGGAGCTGGAAACACCCAAGAATGGGGGGAAGGGGATTGTGCTTGGAGTGGGGCAGGCAGGGATTTGGGGTAAGAAAAACTGGATCTCAGGCCCTCAACATTGTTATCATCATCTACCCACCCTTGCTCAAAATCTTTCCAAGGCTTCCTAGTCTCTGCAGGATAAAGATTTGGGCCTTAGTTCCCAAGATCTGGCACTGGTAGGTAGTTGTCCTACCACTGGTTCAGATATTCTCCCTTCCTTCATCTTATTCATTCATTCAGCAAGAATGTACTGAGCACCTATTATATGCCAGACACTATTGTATGAGGTAGAGACACAAAGGGCTACGAACAAAACTGACAAGGATTTGGGCTTCACGGAGCTCACTTTACTCCAGCCAGGCTCATAACACCGTAGGCCTCCTCATGCTCTCAGGCCTTTGCAAATGCTGTTCTCTCTTTCATTCAGTCACTCTCCTCCTGGGGGACTCCTATGCATCCTCTAAGACCCTACTCAAAGCCTTCCCTGAGCACTCCCATAAATGGCCCAGATACTCCCTCTAAGCACCCACCTCCAGACCAGGACCACCACATGTATGATCCCCATCTAGCCCCATATCTCCCTCCTCTGCCAGGCTGAGCCTTCTTTCCCAGGGGCCCCAGGGCCTGCGGAACCAGGTGTATCCTCCTGAAGGATTGGGGTGGGAGGGTTCAGGACTCCTCTGAAGAATCTAAGTCATTCTGGCATCCTACTCCTGGCATTCCAGGGCAGGGACTCCCAGGGCAAAAGTGTGGAGTGGTTCCAGCAAAAGTAGGTAGAGGGCTGAAGAGAGCTGGGCTAGCAGGGCTGTGGAAGCCAGAGCAGAACTGACTGATCTGCAAGATCAGGAGCTGTTGAAGGTCAGACACAATGGGGAGACAAGAAGGCAACAACTTTGCTCCAGGATTGAGAAGGTGGCAGGGCAGGGACAGGGGATAAATTTTAGTGGGCCCTTAGATTTATAAAGCAGGAGGTTAGCCATAAAGGAGTCTCCTGTTCCTTGCTGGCTTCCTTGGGAGGGCTGAGCTTGCAGTCTTGCCCTTCTTCCTCCTCCCCAGAGAGGACGCATGGGAGAGAGGACCAGAGGAGGCCTGGCTCCCAACCCTAGTCTAGCCCTCAAGAGGCCAATGTTGATATCGTGTTGATATCTCTGTAGCAGATCCTCCGGCCACCAAGGTCGAGCCTAACGGTTCTGCCCACACACCGCCAGCCAGAGGCCTGCTGTGCTGTGTGTCCCCTGGGGAAAACAGGGCAGGAGCCTTGTGCCTGGCTGGCCCCCTCCGCGCCAGCTCATTTACATGGGATTTACACGGGCTCATTTCATGCCTTGATGCACACGGCTTCCTCTCAACCCAGCCTCTCCTGGTACCTCCACAGAGACAAAAGAGTGGGTTCTGTCACTCAAATCCCCTGCCATGGGCCCATCAGAGAGGGCATCCCTGAAGGAAAGAGGGAGCCTGCTGAGGTCCAGAGGGGGCAGGGAACTCATTGGAAGTCACCCAGAATTTCAGGTGGATACAGGGCTTGAGCCCACACTTCCCCTCTAGTTGCTCAGCTCGTGAAGCTGGAGCTCACTCCAGCCCTTTGCTTTGCCACCAGACAGGGGCTGGCTGAGGGAACTTGTGAAACCCCTGCGCTGATGCCGACGCTTCGCTGGGAGCTGGAACCCAGACTAGGACAGTCAAAATGTGCAAGAAAAGGCTCCACAGAAGCTGGGCCCAGCCCTTCCTTTTACACGAGAGATGCGAGATTCAAGATGAGGCTCTGCCCTGGGTGACAGCATTCCTGGTGTCTGACCCCAGCCCAGGGCTTTTCTGGGTCTTCCAAACTCTCAAAGACCCAGGCCCGGAGAACCTGCTGCCAAATTGCCTCCTTCACTGGTCACCCTGGGAAGGCTGGGTGTAGGGAGAAGAACAAACCCGGGAAAATCCTCAGTGCCCTGAAAGCCCAGAGCACACTGAGCAGGAAGAGAACACCCCAGATGGGGGCGATTCTGGCCCTGTGGGGTCTGCCAGAGCCAGCCAGAGGCTGGGCTCAGACTTAGAGAGGGAAACTGTCCCACATCTGCCGTGTAGTCACTGCTCAGAAAAAACTCCCAACACACCTCAAAGGTCAAGGTCCCCCCAACCAGGTGCAGGGAAACAAGAGGGCGGGAAGAGGTGTAGATGGGAGGAAAGGCCTCTGGGGGACATCTGGGCTCCTGATCTCCATCCCCATGGAACAGCCTCCGAACTCCCCTTCCATCCCAGAGGCCCCTTCTTGCACAAATTTAATCCTATTTGCTTTATCTTGGAGGGAGCTCTGAGTTTCTAAGACACAAACCCCACCTCATCTCTGCCCACGCCCCCTCACTCTCCCTACTCTCCAGCCTCTTTCCCTCTGCCTGCCACCCTTACTCTGACTTCTACCTTACCTAGTGGCCGGGCCTAGAGCAAATACCTGTTTCCTCTTCCCCACACAGGCAGCACCAGCCTCCCATGCACACACTTCTACCACCAGAATATCCCCAGGGCCTTATTTGATCAGCTTTCCCTCCCAGAACACCCCTGAAAAGCAGGGTCAGGGCCCCCAGGGAAGGTGGAACATGGATGCTGGCCATGGGAAAGGGGTGCAGGAACTCAGAAATTGGGAGTTCAGACCCCATTTCTGCCTCTCACTAGCCAGAGCCCTGCCAAGCAGGCTGCTGGGCTCTGACAGGGAAGGTAAGAAACCTGCAAGGGCATTCACACCAGCAGCAAGTGCTGGTGAGGACGGAGCCCCCACTCTCCACCCTGACCAGGACAAGGAGCAGACAAGGAGCAGGCACAGGTAAATAAATAGCTTGTTTATTAGTAATATGTTACATTATTAAAGTGCATTGAGAAGAGATGCAGGGGCCAAAGCTGGAAGGCCGTTGGCCCCGGGCCCTGCCCCAGGCGGCCAGTCACAGCTGGAGAAGGGTCCAGCTCTGGGCTGAAATCCATGGACTGGGCTGAGGCAGGGCCGCCCACCTGGAGAGCTTGGCCCAGGCCATCCCCATGGGAATTTTCACAGTTTAGCCTAAGTTATAACATGTCCTGAGCGGAAGGTGGGAGGCTAGGAGCATGGAAGCACAGCCCCTGGGGAAGGGGGCTGAGGGGAAGGGAGGAGGCCCCCCTGCCCCCCAACCCCCAATGCCAAGGGCAGAGTCCTGGAACCTCCTTCTAAATGAACTCGGTGAACCTAGGGCTCAGTTTTCTCCTTCACTCTCCCTGTCTCCCTCGCCCCACCCCTCCCATAACCTCCCCCAAACCAGGGGTTTGGACGACATCCTCTTCAGACCGGGCTCCCAGGGCAGAGCCAGCTCATGCCACTCTCTAAGAACCCATGCCTGTCGCCAGACTTTTAGCCCATCCCCGGGAGCCTCAGACTGGGACCATCCCTTCCCCAACCCATCCCTTCCCAGCTCCTCCCTCTCCCACCCTACCCCCAGCATGTAGTTTTGGTATTTTCATACAGATGCAGTCGGAAGTAGCTATACATGAAATAAGCCTAACATAAAAATAGAGCTTTTTCCGTCCTTCCGTCCGGAAAGCAAACATCCTTCAATAAACATGCAAGGTGGCTGTCCAGTGGGACCCAGGGCTAGTGAGGGAGCTGCAGAGGCAGGGCTGGGCAGAGGGTGGCCTGTGTCTGCAAGAACACCAGCCACCCCCATCATGAGGCAGGGAGTGGGAAGGAGGCAATTTGGGTACAGAGAGTCCATAAGGACTCAGGCTCAGTCCCAACGTCCAGAGATGGGGTCCCAGTTCCTCCTTTCCAAACCCCTCTTCCCGGCCCATGGGCTCTCAGGCCGGGAGCATCACTGTCAAGTTTGAGTTCTTCAGAATATAAAGTTTTGGGTCATCGATGTCCCAGCTTCACAGTCGGCGCCCTCCTTCTCAGCCCCCCACTGTCCCTGCCCCATCTGGGGCCCAGCAGCCGCCAGCGGCTAGACCTCTCCAGGCCTGGTGTTCCCCCATTGGGTCATTCAGTCCCCCTGGAAGCAGCAGCAGGCAAGGAGCTCCCGGGCCGGCCGGCTCGAAATGTGAGACTTTCTAGTGCCCCTGGGCTGCAGAAGCCTTCAACATGCCCAGCCCCTGGAGGCCCTAGTGGACCAGCAGACCAAGAGTGAGTGTGGGCAGGACCCCCAGCCAGAGAGAGGTAGCCAGGGCACGGGCACGGCCCATCAGGTGCTCGGCCATGGCACCATCCTCAGGCAGCAGCTGCCAGTGCTGAGCCTCGCGGAAGTAGGAGCCCTCCTGGGCCTCGCAGAAGTAGTGGCCGTACTGCTGGACTGTGAGGTTCTCAATGAACAGGATGCAATTTGGACTCTGGTGGCCAGGCTCACAGCTCTGCTCCACGTTCTCCCTGTGGCGCCATGAGTAGGTGGCGTGGCGGGACTCCATGGGGCAGCTCAGGTAGTAGCGAGAGTTCGGGGCCAGGGAAACCTTCTGCAGTGGGGCCTTATCTGGGGAGGCAGTGTGAGGAGGGGGTGAGGGCCCAGAGGAGACTGTGACCACCCCAGCGACTTGACTTGCAGTGGCAAGGCTTCTGCATAAACACAGGGAGCCCAGCTTTCAATTTTCTCTGTTGGTCCCCATCTCTTTATCCCACCCAGGCAAAACCAGCCCCCATATCAGGGCCCCCCTCAGCAGGGCTGTGTCCTGCCCCATCTGCTTTGGACCCTCATGACCAGACCATGTCTCCGTCGTACCAGGGCAATTGAGGCCTGGCTCTACCCCCCTCATAGGACCACAGCCACCAGGCAGGGCCAGATCAGGTACCTGGTTTGGGGTTGGGACACTCCTTGTGTGGCTCGGTGGGGTTAATGGATTGCAGCACTGACCTGGGGTTGGAAGGAAGAAAGAGGCTCAGCAGACAAGAGGCTGCAGCCCTGACCCTTCCCTGCCCTCAGCCCACTGCAGCACCAGCAGATGGTGGGGCTGGCCAGATTGGCCCAGGAGAGATATCTCCAGCCCAACCCTGTCAACATCAACCCCACACCTACATCCACCTTCTCCCAGGAACAAGGGATCATGGCCAACGTACCGTTGGGAGCTATAGATGGAGACGCAGTGGCCCTGGTCCCAGCCACAGTAGGGATCCCGAGACATGAGGCAGCCATGGCAGCCCCCACCGTAGACCTCACACAGGTCCAGGGGCACCTGGCTCACCTCCCACTGGGAGCTCACATACAGCTTCCGCTGGAAGGAGAGCAGGACTCAGTTCAGGACTAGGCCTCACCCCTACACTGAGTCCTAAGTCCTCAGGCCCAGGGCCCAGAAACTGTTAAAAGGACATGCAAACAGCATGCAAAGGAGACCTGTCTATGGAGACAGAGCGTGGGGGAAGGCTCACCCGGTCAGCATCCAGTGACATGGCCTGGATGGCAGCTGCACGGCGGAAGGGTTGGATCTCCAGGATGTTGAAAACAAGGCTGTGTTCCCGCTCCCCTGACTCGACCACCTTGTGGATGGTGCCCCTGTCTGTGGGTGGTGAGCACAGAGTCAGCGGGAGCCCCAAGCCCCAGCCAGGCAGCCTCACTCTAGGCTGGGGAGGGGCAAGAAATCATGGCTCAGGCAAGGGTCACAGGACTAGGGTGGGTGGAGCAAGGACAGTATGACTGGGGAGGAATGTGGAAGCCCACAGCCTAGTCCATGTGGAGGCCCATAGCCCCCAGTACTGTGTGAGCACTCCACACGCATTACCTTGGCTAACCCTCCTGGGAGGTGGGTATTACCTTCCTCACTTGGCAAATAAGGAAATGAAGCTCAGAAAAGCTAAGCAATTTGCTCAAGGTCACACAGCTGGTGACCAGGGAAGCCAAGTTGGAACCAGATCTGTCAGAGTCCTGCCCTTCCGCTTTTTCTATGACCCCTACACTCCCGCTGCTTCTTGAACTCTTAGGGGAAATACATGAGGGCTGTCCGGAAAGTAGCCAGCCATTGTTAATACTATTTTTCATATCACATGGCTGGCTACTTTCTGGACAGCCTTCACATTTTCTTTAAATACATCTTTTTATTTTGGAATAATTTTAGATTTCCAGTTGCAAAGATAGTACAGAGAGTTCCCATCTGCCCTTCTCCAGTTTCCCCTAACTTTACCGTCTTACATAACCATGGTACATTTGTTACAACGAGGCAATTGACACTGGTACATTACTATTAACTAAACTACAGACTTCATTTGGATTTCACCGGTTTTTCCATTAATGTCCTTCTGTTCCAGGATCTAATCCAGGACTTCACACTGCATTTGGTCTTAGGTGATAACTTAATTTTTACAAAGTCTTAGATCTGAAAAGGACCTTGTATTCCACTTTAGCGTTCCCAAGATCATGTAACCATGCTATCTGCCTTCTAGACCATTGCTCTCTCTGCATGAACCTGGGGACTAATGGGCATCCTGACCCCTGGTCCTCCCAATCCCACCTCACCTGCTGTCCCAGTTTCTAGAATAGCCTGCCTCCCTCTCCCTCTCCTTCCCAATTTCCCAGGGTATCACTTGCCCCAAAAAAGCAGTCAGATGATGGCCTGCCTAGGATGTTTCCTGTACGTGCCTGTGATCCCTGTCTGCAGGCTTGGAGATGTGGCCAGATGCTCCCTGAGCCTGACAAGCCCCCACCCCAGCCACTGCCTTATACCTTCTTCTAAAATATGCCTGGTTACAGCCTCCTTTCATCAAAATCCTTACAAGCAGAATCAATAATTTATCCCATTACCTGTAGAGGATTCAGAAAGTTCTATTTTTTCTCTGTCCCCAATATTTCTGAACACTGCAGGTTCTAAAATGGTGTCTTCCCATTACCCCTCAGAGAGAACCTACACACCTACCCTAGTCACTCAAGTGTGCCACTCGCCCAAGTCCATAGGAAGGGAGTCCCTGGCCCAAACTCAGCCTTCCTTGTCCTGGCTCCTGCTCCCAACCCTGCACTGTGTGCCCTCCCCTTCCCTGCTGTGCCCCTGGCCGACCATAACAGCAAGACCAGACACTGCTGGAGCAGGAACAGGGGCCTACAGGTGCAGCCAGGATGAATGGGGTAGGAGGTAAAGAGGTAGGGACTCAGGACTCAGAATCCAGGCCCTGCCCTGTGGGAAATTCCTCTCCCCAAGGCTTCTAGGAGCCAAACCATGGTGCTGGGGTTCTAGTTTCCCATAAGGCCACCAAAGCCCAGACAGCCTCAAGGTGAAGCAGCAGGAAGTCACATGGGAAATGTTAACAATTGAGGGTGGGTGTCTAAGGTCTAAACTCTGTGGCCCCAGGAGTGCTAGGGGCCCTTTCTAGTCTGGAGGACTGCAGCCAGCCCACACTATATCCAGGCCTTCTCCCAGGCACCCGCCATGGGCCACAGTCTGAAACTGGGAAGCTGTCACAAACTCAATTCAGGGCTGTCTCCTCCAGGTTCAAGGGCTTTTTGAATGCAGGAGCTTCTCCCAGGGCATTCCACCCAGCCTCTGCCACAGAGACCCCTTCCGGGGAAGAGAAGCTGCCCCTCCGTAAAACACTACAAAGGCCCTGCAGAATGGAACTCCTTCCTCACATCTCAGTGAGTTCTTTGTTTCCTACAGGCAACAGAAAAGAACTCAAACTGTGTAAAATAACTTAAAGGGTTTTATTCTGAGCTGCATGTGTGCAACCACAGTGCAGAGAGCCATGCTGAAGAAGCCTTAAGCAAGTAGTGTCACCATGGCTGGGGTGCAGTTTGGTTTTATACATTTTAGGGAGACAGGAATTACACATAAAATCATAAATCAGTAATACATGGAAGGTATATATATTGGTTTGCCCTGAAAAGGAAGGAATCTTGAATTGGAGGCTCACAGGTTATAGGAAGGTTTAAAGATTTCTTTGATTTGTAAAAGTTGTTTTTTTTGTTTTGTTTTGTTTTGTTTTGAGACAGAGCCTCAAGCTGTCCCCCTGGGTAGAGTGCCGTGGCATTACAGCTCACAGCAACCTCCAACTCCTGGGCTCAAGCGAGTCTCTTGCCTCTGCCTCCCAAGTAGCTGGGACCACAGGCGCCCGCC
>CAUYTI010107896.1:0-39721 GCA_963575145.1 Galago senegalensis
CGCATAGCCACTGGCATAGGTCCTTCCTAAATTCAAATTCGTAAACAAATCTGATGACTCAGCATCTGAATCCTTTCTGCCTTCTTCCTCTTCCTCTTCATCATCCTCTGCCTCATACTCATCCTCCTCCTCATCGTGGTACCCAGCATCACCATACTTGTCAGAGGAAAGGTTCTTCCAATAAGCATCATAGCCAGAAGCTCCATCTCCCTCCTCAACTCCAGTCTGCCGGCCAAATTTCAGGGACCGTGTTGACATGCTAAGATCCTTAGTCTCCTGAGTTTCGTGTCCACATTTAGGACAAGGAGGCTGTTTTCCTTTTTCTTGCTTAAACACCTTGCTCCTTGTATGATCATCACAGAAACAAGCCTTACAATGGAGACACGAATGCTGACCAAGCCGATTGCATGAAACACATTTAAATGTTTCTGCCTCTAAAACCTGGCAGCTGGCTTGATGCTCAAATTGATCATCTTCGCAGAGAAAGTTATGGCAAAAAGAGCAACTGAATATTCTGCCTCCATGGTCCCATACACCTCGTTCACATTCAACACATTCAGCATCAGTAAGAGGGCAGGCACAGGCGTGTGTACTGAGACATTTCCTACCATGGCAAACCCAAGCTTCACAGAAGTCACATATGGCAACCACCATTGCAAGGCCAGTACTATATACACCAGCATGCTTTATGACGCAGTCTGAAGATTTCATCATGCACTTTGTTTTCCCACACTGTGCACAAATTGGTAACTTCTGTACAGAATTACAAAAATAGCAAAATGCTCTGTTCTGCCGCCTTTGACACTTGTCACATTCCATTGAAGCATTACATGGGTGTTTAGCTAAATCTATAGTATTTCTTGATGCTCTTAGTTGCTTTTCACGTTCCCAGCGGTTCTCAGCCTTCTTCCTCGCACCAGTCTTTTTTTTAGGCATTTTCCTTTAGCTCTCTGCGCGCTCGGGCCGACCTCGCTCACTTTCGCCGGGGAACCGACTCGCTCGGGCCGAGGGGCAAGGAATGGCGTGAGGCCGGCCCGTGCAGCAGTAAATCCAACCCGTAAACCAGGACTCCGAGGAAAGAAGGAGCTACTAAAGCCCAAGAAGCGTGCCTACTCCTTTGAGCCACACACAGGCGCTGCCCTAAAGTTTTTTTTTAAACCCTCCTCCCACCCCACCCAAGATTTGAGACATTCTTTAATACCAACCATGTGCCTTTCCCTTGGATGGAAATCAGTAACAACCCCCCCCCCAGTCACTGCATGGTCTCCTCACCTCCTCAGCATCTTCCAGGTGTTGCCGTCCTGAAGGGGCCTGGGGAGGAATAGGAGACACAGAATACGGACAAATGTCAATGCTTATTTCTACCCGATTTTCTATCCTTTTATAGAATAGATATTTTCAGATATTTTTCTTGTACCTACCTCCAGGTCTTTGCAGATGGATGCCTTTGGTTAGTACAATGAACATTTCATTAATTATAAAATATAAAATCCTTAATATTAAGTGTTAAGAAATAACGTTAGGAAAATATTTAGGTACATTTTAAATTCTGTGCATTCACTTCCTAGAGTTGAATGCTGTCAGGACTAAGACAGTTCAAAAGAAAATGGACTGGGTTTGCTCTGAGGTCTCCTTTTATCTCTGCCTATCAGTGATCAGCTCGCAGATCACTCTGTAACAACAGCTTCCTCCACAACTTGCTGCCTGTTTGGCCTGCCAGAATTTCTAATAGACTTAAATGCAGTTTGCAACCACTTTGGGGGCTGTTTCTGTCACGTTCCTTTCATCAGCATTTAGTATACAAATAATTTAAATGTCTTATGTCCTCTCATTTTAATTTGAGCTTCTGTTCTTGTTACTCACATGTATTTTTTAATCACTGCACACTAATGTTAAATGTCTTCGTTTTTCTCAAACATCATTTTTTTAAACTTTAAATATATTTAAAAGTAGGAAAGAGGACAGAAAAAATGAAATTAGGCACTTTTGCTAAGTTATATCCCTCATTTGGTTTTCAGGCAAAGAGAATAAACAGAAGACAACATTAATAAAGATATACCTCTAAATGTCAAACCTACCTTTCTAGTCTGAAAATAAATTTTAAATTCTACATGTTATCTAAGATCGATATAGCACCAATAATTAAAGCTATTTTTACGTAAATTTTCTTCCTTGTGGCTTCAATAATCTTAGCCAAAGATGTAGTAGCCTAATGAAATAGAATAAATATTGCACTCAAATTTTACCTCCATGTCTAAAATAAATAAGCAGAAGAACAATTATCGGGGCTTGGGGGTTCGTGCCAGTATTTCTAGCTGTTTGAGAGGCTGAGGAGGGAGAATAGCTTGAGGCCAGGAGTTCCAGAGTAGCTTGGGTAACATGGTGAGACTCTGTCAATTTTTTCATTTGGTAGACCAGAATTCATTCATTACTCTTAACACAGTGATTAAGTAAATGAGATGAGGCTTATATTAACCAGTGTGAGGTAAACACTCCTAATTCTATATGAAATCAGCACATCGTACCCCATACATGCATTAATGTATACATTATCTATGTGTTTATGATTTAATAAAAAAACACAAAAAAGTAATATTTAAATGATTATTATCTTCCAAAAATAAGTGTTGTAAATATTGACAAAAAAAAAATCACAGTTTTTGTCATATGGAAATACACAGCCTAACAGTAGAGAAGGGAACGTTCAGACAAGCCCACTCTGGCACTATGGCAAATGAAGGAATAGAGCACTTGGAGGGAGTGAAAAGACCCTCCCCAGGGAGACTATGAAGAAAAGAATGGTAAGTTAGAGGTTAAAGATTGACGGAATGACACGAGAAAGAAATCTGTAACAGGCATTTTGATAGCTTGTCAGGAGTTTGGGGACAATATTAAAATCTGATCCTGATTGTGCTTCTAACAAGCTATGTAATTTTGAGCTGTTCCCTCCCGTTTGTTTTCTGTTTTTGTTACTTTAAAATAACAGAGATGCTCACGTGTTAAATTTTAGTTACTGTAGCATGTTTTCTAAACCTGGAATCTTGTAGGCTTATTTCTAACCCCACAAATTGATATTTTGAAGTTTTAGCCCCTGGCATCTCAGAATGGAACTGTATTTGGAGATGAGGTCTTTAAAGAAGCGATCCATTTAGAATGAGGTCTTTGGAATGATCCCTACTCCAATAGGACAGGTATTCTTCTAGGAAGAGGAAACCTGGACACACAGAGAAACGCACATGAGCCACACACAGAGAGATAGCTGTGTGAGCACTAAAGGATAAGACAGCCATCTTCAGAGTAAAGAGAGAGGCCTCAAAATAAAGCCAAACATACTGAAAGCTACAGGTTGGATTTCTGGTCTCCAGAACCATGAGGAAATAGATTCCTATTGTTCGAGCCACTTAGTCTTGGAATATTTTTGTGGCAAACCTAGCAAGCCAATACCAAGTGTGGGGTGCTTCTACAACAAATGTTACAAATGTTCCAGAGAGAACTACTAGCTTGACAGAAAGCGTGACACCCTAGAAAGCCTGGCATACCCAGTTGATCTGCCCCCTTTTATTCTCTCCTTTACTAAAACTCTCCTTTACCAAGAAGACATTGAAATGTGTATATACACACATATATACATACACGTATTTACACATACAGTAAATAGTGACGTTGTACATAAAATGAGATCAGTCTCACTTATATATTCCTTAGTTTATGTATTGAATTTAATTTATTTACTTATTATTTATTTTTTGCTGTTTTTAGCTGGGGCTGGGTTTGACCCTGCCACCTCCGGCATATGAGGCTAGTGCCCTACTCCTTTGAGTCACAGGTGCTGCCTTTTGTTTATTTATTTATTTTTATCCTCCAAAGTCTGGTGAACAATAGCATTAATCTCCCTCCACTGACAAGAATATTCAAGACCAATGTTCTCCTACTGATCCCCTTGTGTAACTACCGTAATAATCCCTCTTGTTTCTTTTTTCTGGACTTCTATTGCCGTTAAAGTCTTTAAATGATCTACTTCTTTTCCATTTAGAAAAGGGGAGGTGGGAAAACAAATATAAATTATTTCTTTAAGAATCACTTTTTGACCTTGCATCTTCTTCCAAATAAAGCAGAGTACAAAAATGAGATTTTTTGCTTCTCTTTCTTTTTATTTTGAGACAAGATCTGACTCTGTTGCCCAGACTAGAGTGCAATAGTGTGATCGCAGCTCACTGCAGCCTCAAACTCCTGCACTCAAAGGATTCCCCTTTGGCTCAGCCTCCAGAGCAGCTGGGACTATAGTGCATGCCAGCACACCCAGCTTTTATGTATAAATGTGTGTGTGTATATGTATATGCACTAATATACACTAACATATATATGTGTTTTATATGTATATGTAGTTTGTTTTATATGCACTAATATACATATACACCAACATATATATGTGATATATAGTTTGTTTGTTTGGGGGCAGGGGTGTTTATAGGGGTAGGGTCCTGCTATTTCACTCAGGTTGGTCCTGAACTCCTGGCCTCAAGTGATCCTCCCATCTCAGCCTATGAAAGCACTGGGATTACGGGTGTGAGTCATGTGCCCTGCCAAGGGGAGCTTTTAATATGGAAATCTAGCAGCATAGTGATGGAGTAAATTGAATCTGAAGTCATATTGCTTTAGTTTTTACTTTCAGTTTTAGCACTGAGCTAGTAATACTTAATGTAAATGCCTCATTTATCTCACAGTAGCCATTTCACAAATATCTTTATTTCTTATTGGTAGTGGTCAAAATTAAATGCATAAATATATATGAAATACTTCGCACAGCTCCTGGCTTATAGTAAGAACTCAATTAGCTGTAATTATTCTTACCATTGTCTTTCTGTGTTTTCTTTGCCACGAAAAAGAGTTTGAATGTAGGATCCCTCCACCCACTCTCTGAAGAGAACAAAGATTAGCCTTTCTGGGTAACAGGAAAAGAGAAAAAGCCTTTGAGTGGTTTGGATTCTGGGTTTATAAATTAGATTAATATGTAAAAAAATATATATATGAAGGGGCAGCACCTGTGACTCAAAGGAGTAGGGTACTGGCCCCATATGCCAGAGGTGGTGGGTTCAAACCTAGCCCCGGCCAAAAAATTCCACCAAAAAAAAAAAAATTATGGCGCAAAATTGGAAAGGCATGACATGGAAATGAAATATAGAGAAGATAAAAGGTAGGAAAAAAACTTGTATTTAATCTAAGGTGAACAATTAATTCAGTTTGCTCGGCTACATCCTTGTTTTACACTTAAAGCCCCACATCCTGGGAAATCTCTCACTCTTGGTCAAATTAGGACACTTGGTTATCTTAATTTCAGCCAATTTATAAAGATTTCCATAAGTCAAAAACACAAAAGCCTTTATCTTGGATGAATTCCTGGTATTTTTTTGACTAAGCACCCCTCACCAATTTTCAAAATTGAAGTTCAGCCTTTGAAGACACAGGTAATGTGCTTTCCTCCTGAGATTAGTTTTTCTGTTTCCCCCAGACTGAACTGTGGTTCCTTCCCTGTAGGTTTGTATTACTAAATGCGTACCTCTTACACGGCGTGCACACACACGCACTCTCTCACTACCTTGAGTTAGATTTTTATCAAAGTGTCTGATCTCCCCAGTTAGCTTGTAAGGAACTCATAACTAGAAACCGTGTGTCATGCTGTTATTTCACCCGCACAGTTCTATACTCTGTGCTGCTCAGATAATACATTGTGATTTGTATGACAAATGAATGAATGAGTGAAAATACAGTCATGCCAAAAATCCCTGCAATAGAGAACGGACTTTTAATTGGAGAAACAAAAGCTGTTGTATTTTTGGAAGTCACACCATCGTCTAAGTTCGCTAAAGGATCCATTGTTTGACTTCAGCCATTATACTCACACACAGAACTGAAATACATCCAGGTGACACTAGAGACAACCTGCGGGATGCTGTTTAGGAGACCAGGAAAATAATGAATATTTTTGTACAAGTAGCCTTTAGCAAGTTTCACTATCCATTGTCAAGAGAATGAAGTTGAATTTATTTCTCTGTTCTGGCAGATTTCTATGTAAAAGATTAACATAATATATAGAAATAATATGTCATTTTTAATTAAGTGAGCACAATAAGTTAGGAAGAAGTGAACAAAATAAACCCAGTGGAACTTTCAAGGACATTTTAACTTCTAGAATTTTGATACAAGAAACTTAAGTATAGAATGGTATTTTAGTTATGAACCTACATATAATCTTCAAAAAGTGTTACATCTACATGTGAGGTTGATGAGAATGTAGTTTTCAACCAGTGATTGGGGACTGTAAAATTTCAAAATATTTGGAACTTTGTTCACGCGAAAATTCATTTTAAACTCACATGATTGAAAGATAGATGAGTTTTTGTGATGTTATCTCCATCGCCATACATTAAAACAATGAGGCTGAATTACTGCCGATCAGTCCCATTTAATGTTCACAAGTTATTTGCCAACTTCTTGGTCCTTTTTCCTAGAAGAAACAATAATGAAAGTTGAGCTCTGTTATTCAGTCTTCCTAGCAGGATTAGAACATGCCAGTGGCCTATTTTTCAGGCAAGTTTAAAAATTTCTGTATAGGAAATAGTATTGAAGTCTTATCTCATAGTACAATATTTTAAAGCCCATTCTAATCCCTGGCTAGAAATGAATTCTAAAAATATATGTTATTTGCTTATATTTAGGGCAAAATAGTTTTATGTTAATCTTGCACTTTAACCATTATTTAAAAAATAGGAAATTTCTGCAATTTGGAATGTCATGTTGAGTGAAAGTCTTTGAACTTTGTTCATCAGTGTACCAAAAACTAAAGATTTAGAAGATTCCATTCACCACTGTCACCTGAGCTATTCAAGTAGGCTACTAGTACCAGAACTTTATTTCTTAGTTCAATAAAAAAATAGTTTTAATTCTCAACATTAGGGGCTTAGCAATTAAATAATTCATATATAAAGGAAAATGTTAACTGACTAATAGATACATTGGTCCTGTTTTTTATCATCTAAAACCTACTCATAACCTATTCAAAACTTAGGGTATCAAGTGCCCTTTAACAGAAGAGAAATAGTTTGAAGTAAAAGAGTCTATAAACTGTTATGTGCCACACCTCAGCATTAGGAGCACATCTACAGGGAGAATATAGTTTATTTTGCATTTATGTAGTTGCAAGTGAACAAAAAAAGTAACAAAGGTCTTTCTCTTCCCCAGAAAACAGTCCTTTTTGACTTATTGAACTTTGAGAACAAAACAAAATTGTAGCACTGCTTCCAGAAGAGAACTTCCATCAGACTTTGGCTTCAGAAAATGGATCCAGGTTACAAGAAGACAGGCTGTTCACATTGACTTGAGAGAAAAATCGAGGACCATGGGGGAGAATTGTCCACCTGTGATGGAGATGTACATACATCATGAAGTTGTAAATGACAGGCCCTCTGAACTGATGTCAAAAGAATGGATATTAGAGTGGACAAATAGAGGAGACAATCCTGACCAAACCACTAAAGTATTTCTCTTTCAAGCATGGCATAGGAGCAACAGCAGCATTTCAGAAAGCCACGTGGACGTGGGCAAGTGACATTCAACAGGAATACAGGACTAAATGCTCCTGCTACCTAAAACTCAGTAGAAGAGGAAGCCCATAATACATGATTTTGAATTTACCAATAGTCAAATAAGGCATCATATGTACTAGATTTAGAGAAGAAATAAAGAATTCAAGGAGTGAATTTCCTATCTACTGTACACCCCTTACAAAAGCGAGAGGAGAGTTTTGTAAAGCTTATGATTCATTGGTTATCCATGTTTATTTAATTGATGTGTGTCTACCTTATCCAGCTTAAGACTTTCTACTTAAATGGTAAATAAATTTCAAAATCAATATCTGAAAGTCACAACCTAAAGTTAATGCTATGCTCTCAGCATAACTCAGTGGTTCATATCCTAAGCTATTCCTTTTCCCTGTCCTTAGAGGACAAGCTGCTGACCTTGGTTTAAATAATTTGGCCTTGGAAGACATTCTGATACCCTAGGATTTGGAATCTTGATGGCACAACTAGCACACTACAAGCAAAATCACAGCTGTTGTAATTGCCTCTGATGCCAGGGGTTACTCATCTCCAAGTATCAGGGAGCAAGTGGAACAGATGGCCTAGTGTGTCTCCAACTAAAACTTTGAGAGGAAACTGCAAAATTTTGCTTATGAACATCAGAAATGAGATACCTGACTTGAAGTTGCAAAAAGTTTTATTCTCAGCATTTAAACAAAGAGTAACAACTGTTTCACATGAAAGCCTTCGAAAGTCTTAGATCACGCTTATGTAATCCTCAGAGAATGGCCAAGTGCAATTGTCTTTAGGAGAGAATATTATTGTGAAACATTACCTTGTGGACCGTGACTGGGGAAAAAACCACGCTTGCTTTCTAGTTGCATAGACCCTGACATTTCATGTTTCACCCTTTCATTGTTAGCCTTTTTATGCCGTTTTGCGACACTGAAGAGGCAGTCTGTTGGAGTCCGGGGGGTCCCTCAGAGCAGCTGCCACCTGGAATAGATGGTTGACATCATCAACGTTACAGTGCCATGGAGGCCTCAAATATTTAAAAGTTCTTTGAGAAGAAAATTGTGAAAATGAGTGCTCTAAAGCGTTAAAAAAAGAAGAAGAAGGTTTGCAATTAGTATCGGCATTTATTTACCCATTTATTGATACAACAGATATGTTTTAACCTCTGCTGTATGTCAGTCACTGGAAGGGTGTGTTTATGTATGTGTACACACGAGTAACTACTTTTGCTAAGTGGTAATGGCAGTGACATTTTATGGCAATGTAAGTGTCAGTTGTTAGGAAATTTGTTAATTGTCAGTTTACATTAGAACAGATTTTACTACAGAAGTTTATCCCAGAGTAAGACTAAACGGGAATCTTGGCAACACAAAAGGCGAAACCTAACAGGATTATATTTCTACATTTATTTTTGACGTTGTCTCCTCTGTCTCCTACCTCAGAAGATCCTAAAGCTAAGTGCATAAATCTTATTTTTCTAAATTTGACAAGTTATTAATTTTGTTGTTCAAATTTTTGGTTATGGAATAAAAAATAGTTTTTCAAATTGTCATTGAAATAAAAAAGGTCAACATTTCTCTGAAGTTATTTCTCTAAGATGTTTGTGAAAATACATGAATAAAAAAAGTTGAAACTGAATTCAGAAATTAGAATAATAGGCCTGTGAATAGGTGACACCCCACGGGGCTCTTCAAAAGCTGGGGTAAAGGCCACGGGCAGGCCACCCTGTACTCCTAATTGAGAAGAAAGGAGTGTCTGCATGACCATCCCTGCGTGAGGAGATCAGCAGCTGAGATCATCAGCTAGTAGCTTAGGCCAGAGAAGCCGAGACGTCTGCCTGAGATGAGACCTGCTCTCCCCACTCTCTCTCCCACTTGCACTGTTCTCTGGCCACTTCAGATACCCTATGTCCTGTTTACCCTTTTCCCAACTTTCCAGGGGGCTGTAATCTCCCCTCTCTTAGTTTAACCTTGACTGCTGACTACTGACTGCTGTGCATCCTTGCACGTATACTCTGTTATGTACCAAATGAAAAGATCCCGAGGAGCAGGACAGCTTGCTGCATTGTTCCAGGTTTCGGACACCTGACACAGCGTACTCCCTCACAGGCTTCCGCTTGTATGCACTAAGTCTGGTGTGAGTTTGGTGATTTCTCCAGCGCCATCTCCCTTGCTGACCACCATCCCAGGAAGGGGTCCATAGATGCCCAACAAACAGGATCCATTTTATTATGTATTTCGGAAAAATAACCTAGACAGATCGGTTATTTTGGCACAAACAAGATAGAAAACATTGACTTTCATCTAAAAATTTTGTAATATTATTTTCATAGGAATTAAAGGTGTTTATTTCCATAAACTGAAATCGTTCCTTTCTTGAGTTTCTTCTCTCTCACCTCCTGGCATTGCAGATGTTTAAAAATGCAATCCAGCAGTTTGTGGAGGAATGTAAAAATAAACAAAGGCCAGAGTATTAATGGGATAGGAAACAACAGTGGTTATTCTGGAATGAAAGCTTTCTATTTTGTTTATAATGAGAAATCATTGCAAAGATCTCTCTCTCCCTCTCCTCTCTCTCTCTCTTTCTCAAATGCTGTATTTTTTAAAGAAGGTAAAGAATGAAACATGTCAGGGTAAGAGGGCAGTCTCAGCACATCGAATGATGCAGACAAGAATACAGCAAAATAACCTCTATCAGCAGGTCAGGAACTTAGAAAACCTTGAAGTGAATGAGAAATATTGTGCAAGGAAGAAGGTAGTGTTCTGTAGCTATTCAAAGGAATATATCAAAAAGTGTAAAAATATACAGGAGAATGGGTCAGTTATTCTTAGATATAAAGGCAAGGGGTAAAGAAATGATCAGAGAAGTGAATATGGGAACCAAGTGGCTTAGAAGTACAGAGAGAAAAGACATGAACACTTATCAGTGATAAAAATGATCGCAATACTTTTGAGGCACTGGATTTGGGGGAAAAGATCCTTGTAAGAAGGGAGCACTCTGATTATGGTTAAACAAAGTGATTCCTTCTTTCCTGAGAAGTGATTCCTTCTGCTCTGAGTGTGCATATGTGTGTTATCTATACATGTGTGTAGGGTCCTATGACTCCATCCCCTTGCTGCTGCTGATTAGGTCAAATGTGAGTCTGTAAGACAAGCCAAAGCCATGTGCAGCAAGATCAGCAGTCTTTAAATATTCTGTTGTTCATGTCCTGTTCTATAGCAGTAGTAGGAGCAAAATGATACAAATACAGGCAGGAGACAGACAGAAGACATTTCACTGAAGACATTCAAACAGACTCAGAATTTAGTGATGGGGGCACAAGACAAAGCACACACAAAAATAAGACAAATCATAGAAGTCATGATTAAGTGAAAGGTATAGTAAGGAGAAGTTACAGGGCAGAAGGGGAATTATAGAGCGATTGTGTCATTTGGGAGGGCAGGAGCAGGGCACCAGAGGCCGCCAGAGAGGTTGCTTTCTACTGAGGGGACAGTCTGGGAGACTTCCTGTCAAGTCACTAATGTATCCAGCAGGCCACCAGAACACAGGGTGTCCAAGCTGACGGTCTTCTCTGTGAAGCCTGGCACCACTGTTTTAATTCCCTTACTTCCTCTTGCGTATTTTAAATAATTTCTATCATCTGAGGTGACCTCTGCCAGCTGACCTATGGGGAAATGTGGTGATGTTCTGGAATAGGTGGAACTGTAGGAAAGAAAAGGAGCCTGTCTAGGATGACAAAGAGGAACTGATTTTAAATTACCGATGGTTAAATAAGGATAATAATAATGCACTTAAAATAGTTAAGGGAAGGGCTTTTTGTTTATTTTTCCCCTGGGAACGGAATTCATAAATATTGTAATGGAAACTAAAATAAAGATCTTTAATATGTTGGTTGATTACAATCGTCTAAAAACTGTGCTAAGTGCTCTCTAAATATTGTGTTTTAGTCTCTCAAAATTCTAAGTGGGAAAATCCATTACACCTTCTATGTGTGAGTCATAGGTTGGTACATTTTTCAAATTTAGAGGGGAGGTGGCTTCTATGAGAACTGAACTGAACTCTATCATAAATACATGGTTTGTTTTGTACTTTATTTGATCTATGTCTGAACATATCTCTCTAATTACTGTTCATCCTTATAGTTTATTATAAATACTAAAGTAGATTTATAATGAGATTCTTATTGTTATAAAATTAAGGCTATGGAATATTCCTAATGACCTTTCATTGGTAAACCTTGGATTAATCTATGTTATAAAAATGATGGGAATGGGGTGGTGCCTGTGGCTCAAAAGAGTAGGGCACAGGCCTCATATACCAGAGGTGGCAGGTTCATACCTGGCCCTGGCTAAAAACTGCAAAAACAGTAATAATGATAATGGGAATGTTTAGAAAAAATTAAAAAGATAGATTTCTCAGAGGTATTTTTCCATTAAAATGTGTCATAAGTGTCACATACATTTTATATTTATCCATTTTAAAACTAAATAATACAGAAGGAATTTCACATGATGACCCAGAGAGAGAGACAACTACAAATTAACCCTATTAACACCTTGCCCTACAGTTTTAGTCTCCAAAAATGTGAAAAAAATAAATTTCAGTTATTTAAATCAAAGAACTCCCTGTGTCATAAAGATGGCATGAAATATATATTTTCTATATATGTGTGTACACACACACACACACACACACACATATATAAACTCCAATTATCTATATTGAATTAAACGTTCCATGGATTTTCTATATTCTCTTATAGATTTGAGCATAGAAGGCACAAATTATCAGATAAATTAATTGAAAACCCACAGGTTTGTTTAGGAACACGTCATGAGTAGCCACTGATCATAAGCAATTATGTACAAGAGGCGAAATGAAAAATTTGTGTTATTATAGACTCCAGACCTTTTAAAACTCTTTCTGAAGCAAAGCCATAAAAATTCAAATACAAATTAATGACAGATTTCTGTTTCTGGTAGTATAGTAGACTTGACAGAGTAAATAAACATCTCAATGAGAAAAGGTGTGGGCGGATTATAAGAAGGAATATAAGTATACTGGATGCATTATTGATATGAATAAAGGACAAAGAATTTATAGAGGCCAAACAAAAAATATGAAAACAGACATGCTCGAGAAGGTAAGCCAGTCAATTTAATTTTGTATGCCAAGAATAATAAATTATAAAATTAATTTTTAAAATATATATTTGAATATATCAACACAAATTATAATCTTATGAGTAAACTTAACAAAAGATATGCAATCTAAAAGAATCTTTTAAACTTTGATAAAAAGATATTTAGAATGTTCTAAGTGAATGTAAAAACATTTACTAGTGGGGACAATATACAATAATTATGCTAATACTTTTTCAATTAATATGCAGATTAAATCAAATCTTTACAGGATTCCTCATATATGCTTAGAAGTGGTGCCTAAAATATTAATTAAATAACAAAATATGAAAGGTAGCCAACACATTTGAAAGGGAAAAACAACTCAGGAGATTTTCTGTCAAATGATGACATTTAAATTGAATAAAAGTATCAGCATTATTTTATATCAGCATTATTTTAATAGCAAAATATTAACTGATACCTGCTTATTCACTGCACAATTCTCAAAGGGACATATTAACTAATGCCTATGTCTGAGGATGTCCAGGTATTCTAGGACTCCAGCGGATTCTTGCTAATCAAGCATTGGTGTACCATGTTAGATATCAAGGCTTCTAGAGTACCACCTAAACCTTTACTGTGTGTTTTCATGGTTTTATTCACATGACCACATATTTTCCCCAACGTTTTCTCCTGTCTGGATGAAACTACCTATTATTTCTATTACAGTCCCACAGCAGATTCCTGCCATATAGAATCTGTAATATATATACATATTTAGATGGTGTGTAGTGTCTATAGCTCTTCCTATGTTTCAGAAAGCTGACTGTACTACTCCCAGTTCCATTTACAAATTAAATGTAAAGCAGAGGTTAACAGTGTTATAAAAGGTCACTGGGATGCAACCCAGATGTTCTGGGACTGACACGTGAAAGAGAACCTAAAGTAGACGTTTGACAAGATGCAAATTGTGTATGATTTCCAAGGACCTGTGGTTAGGATCGGAGTACCTTTTTCATTTTGGCCATCCCTGAGCAACAGCCGGTTGACCGAATAGTGGGCACATAGGCGAACGTGCAAAATAAACCAGGAAATTCTCAGTCCAGTAAGGTGTATAGAAAGTTCATCTGGGCAGGCATGCCTCTAAATTGTTGATCAATAGAGTGATCCTTGGGGTAAGGAACAGATGGGAATTTTAAAAATCTGTGTTTTCTTCATGTCCATTATCATAAAAGGGTAGTTTTAAATAGTGCAGCAATTTACAGGGTGTTTAAAGTGCAGGTTGAAATGTCTTGTCAGTTCTTTACTCTTAGCCTGAGTGTACTTACAGAAAAGGGAGACAGACATCCTGCTCTTAACTCTTGGTAGCCATGGAAAAGAACTTTAAAATTCAGGAAAAGTATCACAAAATTGTATTGGGGAATTTAAGTGAGAACATAACAGTATTTAGAAATATGTCCAGGAAGAGAAAAAAATTAAAATGATCTGACCATACTGTCAAAAACCTGTCTATTCGTAGAAAAAAATTGGATTGAGTTAAATGATGTCCAGTCTTTAGCAATGGAAAATAAGTTATCCCTACACGGTAGAGACATTTTTATATATATGTGGGAAGAAGTACTATAATTATCAAATGCTCTCAATTACATCAGGATTTTTATTGTGCATTGTTCTATTTCTGTGGACATCTCATAAGATTAAGTTTATCCAATCCATTTGACAATTACTTGTGCTAAAGTATTACTTTATTCCGTCCTACGTATTTGAAAATGTCTCATTATAGCTAAATACATATGCTAATGAGTCTGTAAGAATGTCATAATTACAGATTTTAGATTACCTAACGGAATTTCATGTGTTACATTTAAAATTTTATTTATTTATTCTGTTCACCTCAATTCCAGAAAATGAACTTTCTTCTTAAGTAATGGATTTAGTAGTTATGATAGTGAAGGAATATGGTAACTGTTTAAGCCAGGTAGAAAGATAATAGAAACGAATCCAACAGAGAGCTCTACCAAAATCTACATGTGCCTCAAGGCTCATTTTCAGATTGCTCTTTTTTATCCTGGCTTCCTGTTTGTTACAGTGGAATATTTGTGCCAAGTTCCCAGAGATGTACCTTTAACTATGATTTTAGAAAAGCAAGATTATTTAGTTTCTCCTTCAGGAAATATGTACTCTTCAAATTAGTTTAATGAAGTCCTCATTATGTAATATTTTGATTTTGTTTTTTGGGGTTTTACTGACATTATTGATATTGTTAATATCAATTGTTTTCAATTTCTATCAACCCGATTCTTACTTTTTATATTTTACAACAAGATGTAAATAATTGAAAACTAGTAATTGGTTTAATTCGTTATTTACTAATTGCTTGTTGGCTCATTTAAGAATGGAAGATTTTTCAAATTATTTTAAGATTCTGAATCACATCAATTTTTTGCCATTTTATTAACATATATATCATTTTACAATACTTAACATTTTCTTTCTTTAAGAAGCGCACAAGACAATAGAGGGTAGAAAATTAGCAAGAGACGAACTGAAGTTATTTCCCATATATGGAGAAATTATGAGTCTTCCCGCTTAAAGGACATGCTAAAGATCCACCACAATAAATAGAAAATCACCTAAGTCTACTTGAACACACTATCTTGAAACTTCAGAATTCTAAGAACAAAGAGAAAAACTTGAAAGTTCATCCCCGCCCCAGGTAGAGGGTGAACACAGTCCCCCATTACCACAAATTATGCAAGAACTTGAAAGTTTTAAGAGAGGAAAAAAGAAAATACTGCTTGGTCAGGGTGGAACACGCCTGTAATCTGAGCGCTCTGGGAGGCCAAGGCAGGTGGATTGTCTGATCTCAGAAGTTCGAGACCTGAGCCAGGAGACCATATCTCTAAAAAAAATGCCAGGTGTTATGATGGGTACCTGCAGTCCCAGCTACTTGGGAAGCTGAGGCAAGAGGATTGCTTAAGCCCAAGAGTTTGAGGTTGTTATGAGCTGTGATGCCACAGCATTCTACCAGGGCAACAGCTTGAGATTCTGTTACAAAAAAAAAAAATAAAATTAAAAAACAAAAGTACAGGAATCTATATGTATTATACAACCATCATTGAAGAAATAAATACATATTTCTGAGGAAAATTGAATTAGAACTTAGAATTATTACCCAAAGAAGTATGAAAGTAGAATAAAAATAATTTCAAATCTGTAATGATTTAGCAAGTAAATCTTTCACATGCCCTTTCTGTGAATATCTGGAATAAAGTTGCCATCAGAACCCAGGAAACAGTGGCTAAATGAGGGCAGGAGCAGGCTTTTTTTTTTTTTCTTTATTAAATCATAGCTGTGTGGCTCAGCACCTGTGGCTCAAGTGTCTAAGGCACCAGACACATACACCTTAGGTGGCGGGTTCGAATCCAGCCCGGGCTCGCCAAAACAACAATGACGGCTGCAACCAAAAAAATAGCCAGGCATTGTGATGGGAACCTGTGATCCCAGCTACTTGGGAGGCTGAGGCAGGAGACTCGCTTGAGCCCAGGAGTTGGAGGTTGCTGTGAGCTGTGATGCTACAGCACTCTCCCCACGGGGACAGCTTGAGGCTCTGTCTCAAAAAAAAAAAAATACTCAGCTTTAAATGGAGCTTAATTAAACTGAAAAGCTTCCGCACAGCAAAATAAATAATCAACAGCAGAAACAGACAACCCACATAACAGGAGAAAAATCACAATGTGTGCACCCAACCAAGGACTAATATCCAGTATCTTTACAGAACTCAGGCAACTTAGAGCAAGATCATAAGCTGTGAAGAAGTCAGGTCATCTTCATTCTTGTTTGGTAAGCACTACCAAAGAGCAAACAAGAAAAATTCAAAACATAAAAGTGCCATGGAAACACCTCAAATACATAGTAATTTCTTATTTTAGTATAAAACTTTACTGTTGTGAAAAGGTATTACAAATATTTTCTAAAATAGGTCAGAGTAGGTCTTAACCTCAGTTCCACTCTACTCTCCATGACAGGACACCATTCTTTTTGCCCTGTCATAATTCCTGAGCATTTTACACTTGCAAGCTTTCAATCCTATTAAATTTTGCTTTTTTTGCTAAACAGAAGGGAAAAACTAAATAATCTCCCTAGAAAGTGAGCAAATGACACGAACAGACATTTTCCAAAAGAAAATATGCCAATAGCCAGCAAATAGTATAAGAAAAAGGGCTGAACATTATTAACCATCAGAGAAATGTAAATGAAAACCACAATGAGATACCAACTTAGGCCAGCCAAAATGGTTATTATTACATGTCAAAAAACAATAGTGTTTGTGGATGTAGTGAAAAGAGGACACTTAGACAGTGTTGGTAGGAATATAAATTGGTACCACCTCTATGGAAGACAGTAGGGGCATTTCTCAAAGAACAAAAGTAGATCTACCATTTGATCCAGCAGGCCCACTACTGGCTATTTACCCAAAGGAAAAGAAGTGATTATATCAAAAAGATACTTGCACTCATATGTTTACTGCAGCACAATTCACAATTGAAGATGAGGAGTCAACCTCAGGGCCCACCAACTACTGAGCGGATAAAGAAAACATGGTGGGTACACACATATATAAAAATGTACATGGAACTGAATACATTGTCTTTTGCATGCACAAACTGGATAAAACATGATGGTGTTATCCTAAGTGGAGTAACTCAGAAACAGGAAATCCAATGCACATGTTCTCACCCTATAAGTGGGAGCTTAACTACGGCTATGATGCTCATACAGAGTACAGTGATTGCACTGAAAATGAAAAAGGTGAGAGGGTGGTAGGAGTAAGGGACAAAAAATTACCTGTTGGCTTGGCGCCTGTGCACAGTGGTTACGGTGTCAGTCACATACGCCGAGGCTGGAGGGTTCGAACCCAGCCTGGGCCAACTAAACAACAATGACAACAGCAATTAAAAAAATAGCCAGGTGTTGTGGCCGAAAAAAGAAAATATTGCTTGGGCATGGTGGCACATGCCTATAATCCTAGACTCAGGGAGGCCAAGGTGGGTGGATGGCCTGACCTCAGGAGTTTGAGATCAACCTGAGCCAGACAGAGAACTTGTCTCTTTAAAAAAAAAAAGTGCCGGACGTTGTGGTGGGCACCTGTATTCCTAGCTACTTGAGAGGCTAAGGCAAGAGGATTGCTTAAGCCCAAGAGTTTGAGGTTGCTGTGAGCTGTGATACCACAGCACTCTACCAAGGGCTACATAGTGAGACTCAGTCTCAAAAAAAAAAAGAAAGAAAAATTACCTATGGGGTAAAATGCACATTATTCAGGTGAGTGTACACTAAAAGCCCAGACCTCACCACAATGTGCTACACACAGAAAATTACACTTGTCCTCCCTAAATGCATTGAATTAAAAAAAAAATAGGTAACAAAATAAAAGGAGAGAGAGTGAGGGTGACAGCAGGTCATGCGTAACATCAGCCTCATGGAAAAGAAATGTAATCCCAGAATAAAATTTGGTTAGGTGGTGAATATTTATATCCTGTATAACTGTATATTACAGACGTTGCCTACTAGTTTCAACTGATAGATTTAAATTATTGACAAAGCATATACAATGAAACAGAAAATAGAAATAATAAGATGCTGACTGAAAATGGGGCAAAACAAAAATGAAGAAAACAGGTAATGCTATCCTTACATTAAAATAGGAGGAGTTCAACATATAGTTCTACTTCAACTACAGCAGAAGTTTGAGAATATAACTTTAAAATAATTAATAAAAACATTTAAAATAATTATCTAATGTCTACATAGTGAGGAGAGGTCTGATTTAAGGTAGACAAGTCTCCATAGAAAGACTAAAGTTATGTCTTTATAAATCAACAAAATGCAATACTATGTATATTACTTAGAGTTTGAGGTACAACTATCAATAATATTAACAAACAGCTAAAAGAAGAAGTCTTTAGAAAGTAAGAATAGGGCTGATGAAGGGTAGTGTACCGTATTCTTCTATATCCTGAGCTTCTCTGTATTATTTGATTAGTTATTATGTGCATGATTTCACTCTGATAATAAAAAAACAAAAATATTGATTTTAATATTTTAAGAAGCATTTCTAAGTTACACAAAACTTCTTTCCGAAACTCTTCATTTTTGGTAGTCAATTCTCCCTACAGTTTGTTTCTAGGTGTTTTTAAATCTTACAACATTACATACCTTAGAATTCTACCAATATCATTTGTTATTTTTAAAATACTCTCTCCCTTTCTATGTTGTATTTAGGTCTTTTGAACTACAAATAATACTTTTACAATCCTTCCAGGATACAGTGCAATGTAAAGCAGATAATCACTGAACTGAGCAGTTGCTGGTGAAGTATATTACATTCTAAAACTTTATAAAGACTTTGAACAGTGTCTTTGTCATGCATTATTTGGATTTTAAATGGTTTCAACTCAAATGAGTGCAATTTTAATGTGAAATGCACTTTTTAAACTATATTTTAAAAATCATGTAAAATAACATGTCTAGGGTAAGAAATTATTAGTAATATTTTGTTATCAGATTTACTCTGTTTTATGGAAATCAATGGAAGAAAGATGATAATTAATACCTGGTGTCTTGGCGAACACTGGTATCATTAATTTAAGTTCTTTGTCTTATTAGACTCTGTTATTAGCTACTATATTTTGATACTGATCTTTTGTGACATAAATGATTTATATTAGGTATTAACCTAGAAAAGTTTTCTTAGGAAGAAACTTTATTTAGTGAAGCTTGTAAGTTGAGACATAAAATAAGAAGTGAGAAAGTATTCATTTTATGTAGAAGCGTTGGTATTTTACTCAAAAGCTGCACTTAAACTCCTTTTAACAGTCTCATGCCAAAATTTGGGGTCACCAACTGACCTCATGTAAGCAGTTTTCTTACATCTGGTTAGGGTGAACAACTAAACATATGAAAACAAACGGTTGGTCCAAACAGTCAGTGGGGTGAGGCCATCACACACGGCCTCCCTCCACCTCCCAGAATGGTACTCAACAAGTTGATGTTTCTGCCAGCAAGAAGGTATAACTAACGTTGTCAGTTGCTGAAGTTAACAGAAAACTCCACCTTTCTCCTTTATAGAATTCTGTTTTAATATTTTTTCTTGCTACTTAGACTAATATCAGCTCTATAGAGTAAACCTGATTACTAAATTAACCAAGGCCTGATATCCTGGTTATTGGGGTGAAATGTCCAGATTATGGGATTAGAAAAAGATTGATAGATGACTGTTGGAGTCCAATTTTCCTGTCCCACTGATTATGATCAAGAAAGGAGAAAGGATGGAGCCTCCATTGCCACTGGTAGATATCCTGTGACAATAGTAAACCAGCTTCAGGACAAAGCAGGTGTCATTAACACTGAGGGAAAAGTTTTGATTGTCAAAGAAGACTCCTAACAAGGCCCAAACTAGAGTGAGGTGAAGAGGCCTCTGCAGAGAAGTTTATCAGATACGTGCTCTGCATGAGGGGTTCTAGTCTGGGCCCTGACTCACAGGGACAGAATGACAGTCTTACTGAGGAACACCTTATTTCAGGGACATGATACAATAGAGCAGCAGTATCAAAGAAAGGACCTGAATTATAGCCAAAGGCTTTCTCTTAACGAGGGGTCAGGAGACACCAGCTTCAAACTCCAGTTCTCCCTCCATGAAGCTGTTTCCTATCTTGGATCAAGAACCCCCAGCAAGTATACGGAACCTCCTCAGAGCTAGGATGCCCCAAACAGAGACTCAGTCGGGATTTCTTACTCTCTGCTGATTAGCTAAGTACATATTTGCTGCATAACTCATCTGATGGGGAGTCCTCTGGGAATCTCTGGGCACATCATCAGTCTCCAGACCAGGTGCATATCATCCATCCCACTGTTAATTATAGATGATGCTAACCAGCTGTACATAGTGCCTGACGGTCTTCAGACTCATGGTGGAAAATCTATTCTGTTAATCAGTGTGTTTCATACATTGACCAGAGTTCAGTGTCATGAAGGTGCAAAATAAGAAATTTCACTGGAACGACTCAGACTGATTCCAGGCTTGCTGGAATGTCACTCTGACTCTGAAACGTATACCTGATTCTTTGATGAGATCCTAAGCTGCTGAATAACCAGATCTGGAGCCGCTCCTCCCTCTGCATTTTTGTTGTTGTTGTTGTTGTTGTTGTTAAAAGACATAATGGATTTCTTATTTTTAAACCAATTGATTTGAAGTTTCTATTTCTGCAGCCAAAAGCATCCTGGCTTATACAAAGGGGCACACGTTGATCTGCAACTATTTATAAACAACAACAACAACAAAAAAAAATGGGTAAATAGAACAAAGTACTAACCAAAAGAAAAAGACTTTTCTGACTGACTCAGCTTTTGCCAAAGACGTTCTTCGGAATTCTTTCATCTTGTTGTCAGAGGCAGGTAGATGTGCCTCTGAAACAATTCTACAGGACGTAAAATGCACGGTATTATAAATGGTTTGGTCCCATGGTGTCACTGCTTAATATGAGTAGGTTTTGTGGACCAATATACTTAACCTCTTATCTCTCCTTACTTCTCTTTCTCATACGCTTATTTTGATAATAGTTCATGGCATCTAGTTTCACCTTTGTAATTTCATAATTGCCTAGTCAACTTTAATTTTTTCAATAGAAATTGATTATTAAACAACAGCTTAAACAGTTCTCTGCATTCATCAGAGTTTTACACACCTGTGGACACAATTTGGTTGAAGAACTACCTTTTCATTTACTCATAATCTCCACTGGAATCAAACTGTCCTTTATCCCTTAGGCAGTGGGACCAATGAAAAGATTTAAATTTGTCTATTTTTCCATAACTTAATCTTTCTCACTTGTGCCTTCTTAAGATGTAAAATGTCTTAAACTTTGTTGAAAATGAGAACAAACAGAAAGAATTTAAAGAAAGAAGTTACCTACTCAAATTCTAGAAGAAATATTTCCTAAGAAAGGCATTTGATAAGTTGTGTGATGGCTGCCTGATTGAACTGCAGTGGTGGTGGGGGGGGTCTGCATATGCTTGGAAGCAGAAAGCTTGGGAATGACACCACTATCAGAGACTTTTAATTTCCCCTGTGATAGGGAGTTTTGGAGGGAAAAAAAGACTGAATCAGTAGTACAAGACAATACATTGATACAAGAAAATGTTGTCACTGAATCCATACTGAGTTTTTGTTTTTTTTTTTAAGGTTAAATTTTATTGCTTCAGGAATTTTGAACTTGCAGAACTTGTTTGAAAATTTTGGCTCCACATAAATGACATGAATTAAGTTTCATTTGGAGATGTTGGCTATCAAGTTAATTTGATGTGATTGTTATCAACTGACCAAATGTTTCATTTAAAAAACTCATAAAATACGTACATAAAATAGAGTTATTTGAAAAAATCCACAAAATGAGTTAATATATCAAAGATGTAACATGTAAGATAATGGATTATTGAAGTTTTTTAATTATAGCTAGAATAGAGATCTAATTTTAATATTTGTATCTATTGCACATTCTTTACTTCTTATTTAAATATTAAGATTAGAATTTTATTCTCTTTAATGATATTCATATATGACATCAGTAAAACTCGCATTAGTTTCTTTATCTTAAAAAGTGGTGACACATGATAACAGATTCTTTTTAAGGAGGGAAGTAAAAAAGTAAAGACTATCAGGTTATGCTAAAAATTAAAATGGGCAAAAATTCATTTCCTTTCATCATGGCATCATAAAATATTGTATTGAATTATACCACAAAAACCCCCTTTTCCAGTGATCACGTGATCTTGAGCAAACTATGTGACTTCTCTAAAATTCAGAGTTTTTGTATTTCCAAGGGGTGAAACGGACCATATATCTATCGTATTTTCAGACTTCCTTTTGTGTCTTTGTTTTATTATTTATAAATTGCTGAGATTATCTATTTTGTGGGAATTTTCACCATAAAACTCTGCTCATAACTATAACCACTTCATTTTCAGTTATACTTTTAGATGTATATTAAATCCTATTGAATTTGTTCTGACCATAGAAGCCCAATATCTTTATCTATTGTTTAGTTACCACAACAGAGCCTGTTCCTATACTCCTGCTAATACTGCCTCAAACACTGCCACTGCTGTTTCTGCAATTATCTGATTCCGTCTCCATGTCTTTATCTCATGAGAATAATTTAGAATTTCATTTTCGGTTCGTGTCTGTGATAGGAGTTGCACTGTGGTAATGCCCCTCCTGCCAAGTTCCACCCACAGTGCTAGGAGAATAGTTGTCCACAGGATACCAGAGAGCTCTTAGAGAGGGGTCAACACTGGATTAACATCCTCTCAAGAAATTACTTCATTCTAGTGGATGCTAAGGGGCTATAATCTTAAAATAAATGCATAGATTTTTATTGCTGTTGTTTTGTGATGCTTATATTTAAAAATGTCATGACTGTCATAATTATTTCATGGTCCAAATGCTTGACCTAGAATTCAGTATGTGTAGCATGTGACCCTGCCTTAGTACAATGGCTCAGTGGCTCCCAGTACAATTAGGAAGACAAGTACAAAAAAAGGAAACTATAAATATTATAGAAGCACAAAACAAGAAGTGGCAAGTCCTGCTTTAGCAAGTTAGGGAGGCTGTCCTAGAGGAAATAAAACGGGTCAGAGTATTGTTTGTTTGTTTGTTTGTTTTTGAGGCAGTCTCAAGCTATCACCCTGGTAGAGTACTGTGGCATCAGAGCTCACAGCAACCTCAAACTCTTGGTCTTAAGCAATTCTCTTGCCTCAGCTTCCCACGTAGCTGGGACTAGAGGCACCTGCCACCCAGCTATCCTAACAGTGAGGACAGCATGTGAAATACAGTTTGGAAGGGAGAAGGGGGGAGTGATTAAGAGGTTAAGAAAAGTATTAGGCTGTGATGGGGCTTTTTATGCCATGCCAAGGGAATTGCTCTTCATCTTAAGCCATGGAAGATCATGAACATTTTTTAAATGAAAGAAAATATGATTCAATTTGCATTTTCAGAAGTGCAAGCATATATACACCAATGGAATTTTTGACAGTTTTCAGATATACCTTAAACTTTTCACACAGGGACTAAAAATTAAGTTGTAGGCATGGTGGCTCACACCTATAATCCTAGTACTCTGGGAGGCCAAGCTAGGTGAATTGCCTAAGCTTAGGTGTTCAAGACCAGCTTGAGTAAGAGTGAGACCCCACCTCTAAAAATAGCTGGACACTGTGGCAGGCACCTCTATTCCCAGCTACTCAGAAAGCTGAGGCAAGAGGATTGCTTAAGCCCTAAAGTTTGAGGTTGCTGTGAGCTATGATGCCACTGCACTATATCAAGGGTGACAAAGTGAGACTCTGTCTTAAAAAGCATAAAATATGTTTTATATACCTTATTGACCAAAAAAATATGGAATTTAACAAATGTACACTTTACTTACTCAGCAGAACTTGGTTCATTTAGTTATACAGTTGAGTCTCATTATTTGCTATATTCTGAAAAGAAGCTGTGAACATAGAATTATGAAAGCTGAATCACTGGCTCCTGGAGAAAGTACAGGGCTAAGTCCCCCTGAGCCTCCGGTCACAACATGTTTGTTAAACTGATCAATCGGTAATCTTGTTTTTATGTGTTTCTGTTTGAAGACACCTTATTCAATATATATTGTTGATATGTAATGCTGAATTTAAGCACCACAACTAATTCTTTTTTTTTTTTTATTGAATGGTAACTATGTACATTAATGCACTTCTGGGGTACAGTGTGGTGTTTTCACACACAATCCAAAACACTTCCATCAAACTGGTCAACATAGCCTTCATGTAATTTTCTTAGTTATTGTGTTAAAACGTTCATATTCTACTCTTAGAAAGATTCACCTGTACCCCTATAAGACAAACCTCAAAAGTGATCCCTCCAAACCCCCTCCCTCCTCCCATTCTCCCCTCCCCCCTCTGCATGTTCTTAGGCTATTTGGTTATAGCTTTCATATAAAAGGTATAAATTAATCTCATAATAGGGGTGTGTACATTGGATACTTTTTTCTCCATTCTCGTGATACTTTGCTCAGAAGAACATTCTCCAGCTCCATCCATGTGAACATGAAGGATGTAAATTCTCCATCCTTAAAAAAACACTGTGTCCTGAGAATCTCTAACCTAATTTTAAAAGAATGAGCAATTATTCATGCAAATTTCAATGCTAGAGTCTATTACCTTTATATCTATATTGTACTTTTTTCTCATCCAAATTGACAAATTGCATTTTCCTTTTACATAGCTCTTACACATACTAAATTGGTTAGTGTATTAGTGGACCTCTATTTTTTGTTGTGAATTTTTGTAATCTTATGTTACCTCAATATCTATGTTTATTTGGGTTTAACTTGATTTTACCAGAAGCAGGACTTTACTATCCTTGGCAGAGTTTTCAGTTCTCTACCTCCTCTCAGTTCCTCGATATTTTTGAATCACACACACTTTATATGCTGCCTTCTTGTGACCACCTCCCTATGCAGTAGCTAGATATAATACTCAACTCACCCAATGACCTCCACACTGTGTGTGGACTGCAGACCTTTGTTACAGTGACCACTAATCATCAGACATAGTGTGACTCCATGGAACCTGTGCTGTACTATTCTTAAACTACCCACTAGTTTTCTCCTGGGGATATCTGCTTGGGTAATGCCAGGGACCCTAATAAAAACTTCATCCCATAGCTTCTTTCCTCTCTCTCTCTTGATCCTCAAGCACTAGGTCAAGAGTCCTCAAAATTTTTAATCAGTGGGCCAGTTCACTGTCCTTCAGACTGTTGGAGGGCTGGATTGTAGGCCCCAGAACTAGTTTGCTGCTAAGCAGGATAGGCATTGGCAGCAAAAATACCCAGCAGGCCAGATAAATGTCCATGGTTGGCTGCTTGTGGCCTATGCACCATAGTTTGAAAATGCCTGCACTAGGTGAACCACAATTCCTGGACAGCTTCTCTATTTTGGCCCTGTGAGTTGTGATGCTCTCTTCTCTCTTAGATCTATAAATAATATTGTGCTTCTCTTATACCATGTGTTTTGTTGAGTTGCTCCCTCTGTGCATAATTTGATCAACATACCTGAACCTAGTTCCCTTCTGATTCAGGGCTCTCATAGGGAGCACCTATCTTAGTACAAATAAACTAGATGTAAGTCAGAAGAAAGCTAGCAAGGCATCTGCCAGCACGAACAGATTTGTTGTCAGAGGGACAACTTGTCCTGGATCAGATATTTAGGAATTAGGCTATTAGCTGGATAAGGAAGCATCTCACAAAGATTACACTGTAAATGTCTTCAACCAAATCCTCTGGAGTGCCAACAAGATAGCCCTCAATAGCAAACAAAATTATGAAGTAAAACAACTTGCCCCCAAACACACACACACACTCAAAGACACATATACATACATACACACAGTGGAGAGGTCGTTTTTTAAACTGTTGCTCAAGAAATGCCCTGAGAATGAAGACAGAAATCACAAAGATTGTAACTGCTATATATATACATCACTGAGATGAAGAGGAAAAGTTGATTTGCCAAGTTATGTAGCAGACACAGGGACTATAGTTAAAAAAGTGACTTAAATAATACTCTGGGTTTTACAATGAGGAATTTTAATGTGTGTTCTTTCTCAAGGTGTGAATTACCAACTTGAAGAGAAGTGAATGTTTATTGAATTACAAAGAAACAAAACAACACTCCCTAAAAGATGACTCTCCTGACCTTAGTAGTATTTCTCCTCTGGGTCTCCAGCTCTCAGAAACTCTTTCCTCCCTGAGGCTATGAATTGGGTGTGGAGAATACACTTGGAGGGCTTCCCAGTTCTCTCTGCTTTCTTTCTGTGACCTGACTGAATGTCACAGAGTGCCTTGATCACTTTTTGACTCATCTAGCTGTAGGTTCTCTTTAGCAAGCTTGAACTTAAACTAGAGCCTTGAACATTCTGTGGTACTGATAAAGGTATGTACGTTGTTGTCCAAAACACTGAAAGGTACTGGCTCTAGCCTGGAGCCAAATACCTAAACTTTCATGAAAACTCTATACCTATACCCCTCACTGTGGACATGCCTAGGTGGAAAGCTATGTTCTCTCACTGTTGATCATAAGGGGATACTTCATCCCTCTATCAGTAAGTTCCCCCAATAAATGCTTTGGACTGACCACTCTGGTGTTTAGTGCTTCCCTCTGTAGAATACCAGCCAGCTCTATCCTCCATATCGGAATAGTTTGGGGCATTGCCTTGTGGGAACGACCCTGCCACTGCTTTTGAAGCAATTCTAGCTCTAGCTTCTGCAGGAGGAAACAACACCCCATGCTTATAGACCGAAGAATCAATAATCTTGACTTTGTGAATTTCCATGGCAGTATGTTCTGCAGTCCCATGTCACTGTAGTCTTTTCAGGCATGGTGATCTGAGGTGGAGCTGAGGCTGTCATGCTATTGTGGTACCATCTAGTTGTATGAAAACAAGCTCGGGTCTCCCACTCATTCTGCATTATGGTGAGTTATTCCATTGTATATTACAGTGTGATAATAATAGAAATAAAGTGCACAATAAATGTAAAGAACTTAAATCATCCCAAAACTGGTATCCCCACCCTGGTCTGTGGAAAAAATTTTTCATGAAATTGCTTGCTGGTGCCAAAAAAAGGTTGAAGACTGTTGTTTTAGATCATGGCAAGGAGGGTTTGGAATACACTATACTGTGTTTGTAGGGTTTTGGTGGTGGTGTTATTTACTTTTTTTTTGTTTATTTATTTATTTTGCTACCTGGCTTTCTCTAATTTTGTACATGTTCTGACTCTCCCACTTGAATCTGTATGCCAAAAACCTGAGTTTAAAGGGTTAATTTCTAGGTTTGTGTTAGCAGGGACTATTTTAAACCACCATGTTTCTAAACATTGGTATTACCCAGTGAAACTCTTATCATGACAATATCTAATTTGTGGATTTGGAGCTTAGCAATGGGTAATAAAATTTGAAGATATGTGTAAGAACATCATATATTGTTCTTAATAATGCATGATGGTTGTGGTCTGTAAAATGACAAAAGGAAAAAAAAAAGAACTTAATTATCACAAGGTTTTCTCGGTGACTTGAAAGTATAGCTGTTCTTTTAAAAGTTGAAGCAGCAAATCCTATACCAAGAAAACTCTACTGAATGCAGAAACAAGTGTTTTCTGTCACTGATATTTCTCACTGTGGCTTCTAATGTTATGTTTTTAGAACATCTTTAGTGGGATTCTGCAGATGTAGGGACAGATGAAGTAGAGTCCTATCTTTGAAGAAGTAAGTTACTGACACAAACTTGTTACTGGACAAAGGGGAGCATGAGGAGAAAAGAAGAAAAAGGATGAGAGTCTTCAGAGCTTTGTTTTTATGATATGATGCTTTTAATTTCTTAATATAATAATGTCTAAAAACAATTTTATTGTTCACATAATTTTATATTTATAGAATGCTACAAAGAGAGTACAGAGATATCTTCTATCTTTCAGATTCTTGTAATGTTAAAATCTCACAAAACCCTCTAATAAAAAAAAATGATAGTGGTACAGAACTATTAACTGAACTACAGATTTCCTCCCATATTTTACCATGTTTTCCAATGTTATCTTTCTGTTCTAGCATACAATCCAAGATATCATATTACAGATAATTTTTAGATGTATTACCTTTCAATTGCAGCATAATAAATGGAGCATACCTAACCATGTTTACACCACACAAATATTACTATCTCACAATTTCTCTACATTAAGAAACCAAGTATAGGCCAGGTGCAGTGGCCCATGCCTGTAATCCTAACACTCTTGGAGGCTGCAGCAGGTGGATTTCTTGAGCTCTTGAGATTTAGACCATCCTGAGCAAGAGTGAGACCCCATCTCTACTAAAGAAAAAACCTAGCTGGGCCTTGTACTGGTTGCTTATTATAGTCCCAGCTACTTGGGAAGCTGAAGCAAAAAGATCACTTGAGCCCAAGAGTTTGAGATTTCTGTGAGTTATGATGTCATGGCAATCTACCCAAGGTAGTGTACTCAGACTCTGTCTCAAAAAATGAAGAGAATAAAGTAAAATAAAAATAAAGAATCCAGGTATAGAAAATGGCCATGGCTGAGATTTTCCCTGAAGGATCACCTAGAGAAAAATCCCCTTCCAGGCTCACATAACTGTTATTAGGATTCTATTTCCTGCCCAGTTCAAGATGACTTCAATTGTGAATTTGTGCATTCATGTAAATAATAAATATCAATCCTTCATATACTCTTCTTTTGTTTATTTTGTTTTGTTTTATTTTATTTTTAATTAGGTGAAGGCTATATTATTTAGTAGGATGTAAACATGCCAATTTGTTTATTTTATTTTGTTTGCATAGAGTTATAACAAACATTACTTCTCAATTTTTACCCAGGTGTATAATCCATACATTTTCCTTTGAGGATTCTGTCACCTCCAACCCTACCCAATGAGTAGGTTTTCATGTTCAAAGTCCACCAAGACAGTTGTTTCTTTCTCCTGGTGCCTAGATCTATATCAGAGTAATTTATAAAGCTGTTTCTAACTATTTGTTAATCATATAGTTTAGAAGACTTTTTTAAAATATCACTTAACTAAGATCAGAATCTTCTGGATGTCTTTGTCTTGAGGATTGTTCTGCAATACACCCCAAGGTCTTTATAAGTCCTGGAGTGGACTTTCTCCAAGTTGGAGATTTTCATGCTCTTTCCTGCCTTTTTTTCTTTCTTTTCTTTTTTTTTTTTTTTTTGAGACAGAATCCATTTCCCTTGGTAGAGTGCCATGGTGTCATTGTACCTCGTGTTGTCAACCTCAAACTCTTCAGCTCAAGCAATCTTCTTGCCTCAGTCTCCTGAGCAGCTGGGACTACAGGCATGTGCCACAAAGCCCTTTTTTCTACCAGTTTTTCTATTTTTAGTAGAGATGGGGTCCAACTCTTGCTCAGACTGGTCCTGAGCTCCTGAGCTCTAGCAATATACCTGCCTCAGCTTCCCAGAGTGTTAGGATTACAGGTGTGAGTCACCTCACCCTGCTGTTCTTTCCTACATAAAAGGTAACTGGATGGCAGCAAGGAGTCCTTACTTTTTCACATTTAGTCCTGATGGTTCCCCAACATTCCTTAGCAGAACCTCTTTTTTTCCAGGGAAATCTCTGGTAGACCTCTATATATCCTTCATATACTCTTAAAAAAACACAGAGCAAAAGAAAATATTTCTCAACCATCTTAGACTGTTCATGCTGCTATAACAAAATCCTAAACCCTACAGATTGAATTATTTATAAATAGCTCTGGAGCATAGAAAAATGAAAGAAAATGACACTGTTATATTTGGTACTTGGAAGTGATTCACTCTCTGCTTCTAAAATAGCTTTTTGTTACATTTGCACATGAACAAAAGAACAAATGCTGTGTCTACACATGGTGAAAGAAAAAAAATCAAAGTCACTATCTAGATCCTTTCAATTTTTTTAATGAGGCACTAATCCTATTCATGAGGGCAGAACTCTTATGACCTGATAACCTCCAAACCTCTTAAAACCAGCAAAAGGAGGTTAAATATTAATAATACTTTTGAAGAAACAGAAACCTAATTAATTTGGGGGAGCCAGTTTACCATATCACACTAGACAACAATACTTTTGAAGACCTGATAACCTCCAAACCTCTTAAAACCACCAAAAAGGAGGTTAAATATTAACAATACTTTTGAAGAAACAGAAACCTAATTAATTTGGGGGAGCCAGTTTACCATATCACACTAGACAATAATGTTACAAGAAAGGAAAATTACAGACAGATATCTGTCAGGGATATAGAGCAAAATCCTTAAGGATATACTGGCAAACCAAATCTAAGAAAATATAAAAAAGATTATATTCTATGTTCAAATGTATTTGTATCAGGAATGCAGGCATAGCCCAACATGCAAAAACAAGTAATGTAATGTGATGTATTAATAGAATAAAAGACAAATACTATATAAGCGCAGAGAATAGATCATTTGACAATTTCAAAACTAGTTCATGATGAAAACATTCATTAAATTAAGCATAGAAAAGAATGTTCTTAACTCAAATTTGGCATCCACAAAACCCTCAAGTAACATCATATATTATCATTATAATCTCTCATATTTGAAATAGGTTAAGAGTGTCTACTCTTACCCCTTCTATTTGATACTGAACTGTAGGTTGTAGCCAGAAAAATGAGGCTAGAAATTTAAAAATAAGAAAGACATCCATATTGGAAAGGAAGTCAAACTATGTTTCTTTGCCAATTATAGAATTTTATGTATAGAAAATTCTAGGAAATCTACTAAAATATTATTAGAAATAAAAAAGCAGTTCATCAAGTTTACAGTATACAGGGTAAATGCACAAAACACTTTTATTTCTGTACACTATTAACAAACTAAAAATGAAAGAAGGAATAATCCCAAATAAATGGCATCAATATAGAAAATATACTTAGAAATAAATAAACAAAATAAGTTTGAGACATGTACACTTAAAGCTACATAATACATTGAAAGGCATTTAAGAAATTCTAAATAAATGAAAAGAAAACTCTGTATTTATTGATCAGATGCAGTTGAGATGGTAGTACTTTCTCCATGGATCTATAGACTAATTCAACCCTTCTCAAAATCTCCTCTGTTTATTATTGTTGTTGTTGTTGTTATTATTGTTAATATTATTATTTTGCAGTAATTGGCAAACTGATTTTAAAATTCATATGCAAATGTCAGAGATCCAGAATAGCAAAAACAATCTTACAAAAGAGGAACAGAATAGATTTACTTGACTCGTGCCTCTTGATTTTAAAATATAATACAAAATAATAGTTTTTAAGACATTGTAGCACTGGTACAAGGTTAGACATATGGATCAATTGAAAGGAATTGAGCATCTAAAATTAATTCTTACATTTACTTAATCCCCATTAACTGATTTTACAAGGTTACCAACACAATGAAGTACAGAAAAATATTTTTTCAACAGATGTTGCTGAGACCAGTGGATTATCCACATGCAAGCTATACTCTTCCCATGCATATATACACAAAGTTGACTCAAGATGGATCATAGACCTACATTTAAGAGCTTAAATTAAAAATTCCTGTGCTAGCCATAATGACTTGTGCCTGTAATCCCAGCCTACTGAGGAGGCTGTGGCAAGAATACCACTTGAGGCCATGAGTTTGAGACCAGCCTGGAGAGTATAGTAAGATCCGGTCTCTACCAAATAAAACATTAAAAAATTAAAATTATCCAGGTGTGTTTCCTATATGCAGGACAAAGAAGTAGGAGAATCACTTTAGCCCAGGAATTTGAGGTTTCAGTGAGCTCTAAATCTTTGTGAATATAAATAAAACAATTGTTAAAATATGGAATAAAAATCAAAAGTGCCAGAGGAGAATAATAAATATAATAAATAAGTTTATCAGAATTTAAAACATTTTATGATTTAAAGTACATTATCAGAAAGTGAAAAGACAACTTGAAATTGTCAAAAGAAATTGCAAGTCGTATAGTTAATAAGGGTCTATTTTCCAGAAATATAAAAGACTCTTGCAACTCAAAAAAGGAAAATATCCCAATAAAAAATGGGTAAATTATTTGAAAAAAATTTTTTCAAAGAAGCTAAGGATATGCCTGAAAAGCCCATGAAAAGATGCTGCATGTCTTCAGTCATTAGGGAAATCCAAATCTAAACATGAGACACATGTACACTTCAAAAATCTTAAAAGCATGTTCTTAAGTAAAAGCCATTTTCAACAGATGCCACATTGTATGACTTCATTTACATGACACTTTTGAAAAGGCAAAACTTTACATTTAGTAACAGAGCAGTAGCTACTAGGAGTTTGTGAGATGGGAATGTTGAATAGGTGAAGTATAGGGGATTTCTGTAGGGCAGTGAAGCAATTTTGCAGGATACTATAAAGGTAGACAGCTAATACTGGGTTTCAAATCCTACAGAATTTTCTAATACAGAAAGTGAACCTAAACATATGGAAATTTATATAAAAAATTATTTACTAGGATTGGAGATCCCAGGAAGAAATGCAGATAAAATAATATAACTATGTAACAAATGTATAAAATAACTTCACTATAGAGACTAATGGTATGACCTAAGTAATTTAGGAAATAAATGGAGATTCCAAATGCTGGGTTCCCACCTCAGGGGCCAGGTACTTGAAGACCTGTAGAATGGATGGTGATTGAAGAAAAGTAAAATTAAAAGCAGTGAGTGATAAAGAAGAAATGCAGAATAGTTTTTTTGTTGTTGTTGTTGCAGTTTTGGGCCAGAGCTGAATTTGAATCCACCACCTCCAGCATATGGGGCCAGCACCCTACTCCTTTGAGCCATAGGTGCCACCCCAGAATAGTTTTCAAAGGTTGAAAACATAGGGGACCACTGCTTGTGTGGGGGGTTCCAGAAAGTGGCCCTGAATGTTTGTTCCCCTCAGCATTATTGAAGCTGTTATCCATTTAGCCCTGAGGGTAAGCTGAAGAAAGGAACAAAAACATCAGCAGTTTTTCTGAGTAAGCATGTTACTTCTTATTCTATCTATAATTATTAACTTTAAGGGCCTGAGTAGCCTTGAGAAACCTAAGCCTTGTGTGGGGGAAGCCTTCTGTCTGTGGTCATACACACACATATTCCTTGGGGGAGGTTAATCCCCTTTATTCCTCTGTGGAGTAGATACTCTGACAGTGTCAGGCTCCTCTGAAGAATCAGTGGAAAAGAGGAATTTTCCTCTTATCTCCAATCCAGAGGCATCTCTTCTGTGATAAAGGTACAAACTCTACTGCCCATATTTTATGGCTTGAGATATTCCATGGATCTGTGCCTGGCAATTATACAAATCTCCACATTGGGTATTTGCTTTGATTGTTGACTGGGCAGGGCTGTCAATAGCCTGGATGACGTTCCTCCCCAGGCCTTGCATACAGCTTTCTTCCATGGCCATTCTCTTCTTCAGAGTGTTTATATACCCAGCAGGGGTGTTTGCAAGCTGTATATCTTATAGGCCAGGCTTCTAGTATAAGGAGGAACTTCTCAGATAAGTAATTTAGCTTCTGGGTAAAAAGTAAACTAGCTAAACTGTTTTTATTCCATCTTGCTCAGCTTATTTCTCTGTTTTCCCCCTTTTCTGGGGAATGTTTTCCCTTGTCAAGTATGGGGTCTTTGGTTCCCATTCTGCCTGTACTAAACCTAAAGGACAAAGGAGGAATATTGAAAAACTGCATTTTAGTTTATAAAATTATTTTCCACTAAAGTGTAGATTAACAATTTTGAAACCAATATGCATGTATTTTGGAACTGAATTATTGGATGAATGGAGGCAACTTTCTCACGTTACAATGGTAGGTTACACACAAATAAGTAGAGAGGTATAGACTGATTAATGTGTTACTGGAGATATCAATAGCACTTTATGTTTAATATAGGTACATATGGGCACATGTAGAAATATATGTATGTGTACGTGTTTGAGTTAATATACACACAGGTATTGTTTTGGTCTGTCAGCTGATGGAGACTAGAAAGAACAGACATACCATTAGCACAGTACATCTGTTGCACAAATTTTCCTTTCTGATACCAATTTTTTTTTAAGGGAACTAGGGCTACCAGAAGAAATAGTACAGGGTGGCAAAGTCAACAAAGTGGTGGAATAGAGGTGTACATCATGACTATCCACATCAAAACAGGTAGAAGAGGCAAAGATGCCCTCAAGCACTAACCCCACCTGGAGCACAGTGCCTTATTGGGAAGAAAACCACATCTTCCAGTTTATCCATGAAGGAAGAGGGGCTTGGCCCAAGAACACAGTGCACAACGTTTACAGTTCATGCCAGAAATCTTGGCTCTTAAATCACAATTCTTGATTAAAAAGAAACAGGGTGTTGGGAAATTTCCCTTAAGCAGAAAGAACAAAAAGCAATTTAGAAGTGCAAGAGCCCTTCCAGCAGCTGTAACTCTGGGAATCAGTTCAGCATTTCATTCCTCCCTAGAAAGGATTTTACCACATGCTTCTCCTGCAGCTCTTTGTAGTTTTGGCTTCTAAGAAGCCACTATCTGGGAGCATAAGTAGGAAACACAGAATGAACTTCCTTGGTTCTACATGGGAGCAGGACAGCACTACCAGTGTATTCTTCCCCAGCTTGCTTCAGCAATAATTTCAGTCTTACATCCATTCCATGCAAAGTGTTTGGAGGCCTCTGAAAGAAAGGGATGGAACTCTACCCACCTTCTTCCCTGTGTTCTTCCTGTAATCTTTCACTAGAGGGAGGCCAGGGTATAACAGGAGAAACACAGCAAAGATTGCTGCTCAGATTAGAAGTTGAATACCATACCCAAATGGGCCAAGTCAAGAACTTAAGGTCTGAGCTCCCCACTTTCCTACTACTTTCATTACATGAACCAGTCAGGCATTATGCCCATGAACTTAAAGTGATTCACATTTGAATGCCTTATACTTACTGCTAGTTGCTATGATTCTGATTCTGATTCTTCATTTCTGCCTTACATGACCCTGGAACAGAGGACTGTTATCCCAACTCAGTGTGCCCTCACTGCTCAGGCTCTATAAGCATAAATCTTTGAGTTTCTTTCCTGTTGTGGTGGTGTATTGGAAGGTGTTCCATTGGAAGAACCTGGGGTACTTCCATTGGAATAACCTGGGCTACCTCAGGCTGAGTTTTCCTCAGGATCCCAGGAAAAGCACAGGTCCATATCCCAGTGTCAGAGCAATTAAGGTCAGCCAGGAACAAACTGGATATGAATCAGACAAGAGTCATGAGGGCGTCTGCCTTGGCCACAGGTCATACATGAGGCACTAGGACATGTGCCAGGTAAAAGAAGTATCTTGTGAAAAGCAACTGTAAATATTTAGTCCACTTCCCATTCACTTCCTTTGAGGACAGGGCTGTTGGCTGCTCTGGTATGGGAACCCAAATTTAGTTGGAAGTCTCAGAATAATTAGGAACAAGGATGAGATAATTGATATAGGTAAAACACCTCCATAATAACTATGAACTGTGAGTAGCTTATGAACTGCCTCTCCTAAAGGCCTGTCCCTATGGGAAGGAAACACTGCATGCAGCTGGTCTGTAGCTTTGCTTTGTGCAACCATGCATTGCTGCTGCTTGGTGTTGCTTTATTTTAGTACTCCAATTGTCAGTGCTGCAAAATGAACTTTCCTATGGCCTCTCACTCAATGAGGCATGTGTATTTCCTAACATCTCCCATGAAGACATCCTGGGGGCAGGTCTGAACATTATTAATTGTCTGGTGTACAGCACACAGGTAAAGTCATCACAGCAAGCCAAAGAGAGCTACTAGACACTGTGATGCTCTCTCTCCACCCACTATACAAAACCTGAGCACTGGCTAAAAGTCCTAGAAGCCCAGGAGAGACCCCTAGTTAGTGCTGTTTGGGGATTCCAGCTGTCAGCACCCCATATTAGTGAGAGGACCTGAGCTATCAGAGAAAAGGAGGTTTGTAAAGTAAGTCCTAACCTGCACAGGAGGTGACATCACCAGGAGACTGGGAACCCAAAACACTGCCCAGCAAAGGCTGCCAGGGAAAGCCACCTAACATTGCTGCATGCCTTGTTGTGTTTCCCCTCATCTACAACCCAATGAAGTGTAATGAGTCTGATGTTTAGTACTATTTGGCTAAGACTCTAATGGGCAAAATATAAATGAGAACCTATCTCCTGTCCCACCACAGACATCAGAGGACATAAACATTACTTAGATAAATGCAAAGCTCTGGGAAAGCTGTAGGAACTGGACCCAGTGAGATGCTGACCAATATACACAGTTATAGTGTAATAACCAAGCCCCCAGCCCTGGACCCCCTCCCTAAGACCAGTGGGGAACAAGCCCCATACCCTTGAAAAGGAAACCTCTCCTAAGCTTTTAGTTCCAACATTCTCAAAGGTAGAGAAACAGCCTGAAATTGAGGAATTATGCAGGGAAAAGTTGAGGAAGGGAAGGGTTGATTCCAAATAAAACCTTGGGTGATGAGGTCCCAAGTTGTTCTTGGAAATTTACCTGTTGTAACCCAGCCCTCTTTCCTCTGCCCACTCCTGTTCCCCAGCCCTCACCTGTGCCCCCTCATCCCATTTCCCTCCTCCTCCTCCCTTCTCCCCCCAGAGTCAACTTGGGAACAAGGCAAGTCCCTCCTCCCCCCATGGTGGCTGAGAACAGTGCTTCCTAGCCACGTTCTCAGGCCCCCTCCTTCTTCTAGGGTTGCCAAGAACAAGCTTCAGGTACAAGGAAGAAAAGTCGCAAGTTTCACAAAACCCCCAAGTTCTCAGCAGATGAACAATGGTGGAAAACTCACCAAGACTTAATTAATTGCTGTTGTATAACCATAACCATTGTGATATGAGATGTATCCATTGTCAACCAAAGCTGTATTAATTATTGTTCCATTGCTATATCCATGACTACCCAAGTTGTAACCCCCCCTTAACCAGCCACGTTTTGCTTCTGTAATATGCTTGCCCAAAGCCTATAAAAGGCAACTCACCCTCACACCTGGGCTGCTGACTGTCTCTTGGAGCAGCATCCCCTGTGGCAGGTAAAATAAATTAGCAATTAATTAACCTAAGTGGGGGTCCAACTCTATTTTTCCAGCTCTCCTAAGTTATTTCATACCTAACACTTGTTTTGTACCCCTGAACTATGAGCTAATGTACCCTAAATAAACGTGCCTCAACCTTAAATTGTGTAACCCCCTATGATATACCCCATCTTATGATTATGAAGTAATGTACTTGTGATATATTTTGTGATGTATGAATCAATATATACCCCCCATCAAGCAACCCCACTCTAACTGCTATGATTGGCTTCTATATTGGGCTAGCTTGCTAGTCACCATGACTATGTAGAATAATGGTATAAAAAGGCTTTCCCCCTCTATTTGAGGCTTCTTGTTGGCCCACCACAAGAGCCCCCTGAAGGTGCACCTGTAGGTGTATCAAATTAACAATAAATTTCTATTACTTAATTATACCTGAAGTGGGGTTCATCCTTCTCTTGGCATCTACTGTCCCATTTCAAATGGAGGCCCCAGTGAGATAAAGACCCCCACCTGAGCCCACCACTACCCAACAGCACCCAGGGGAGGCCTTGGAGAGACATTCTCTCTGTCCCGGAGTGGGGCCCTTGGGCATGGAAATTGGGGCCCAGGATCCTCAATTTACCATTGAGTCCTCAGGTATGGATTTACAGGCCCAGGTTCCTCAATTCTCCAATTTGGTGAGTATTTTGGTTTCAGTGAGTCTGTCTGTCTGTTCTTGTTTTCGGTGTGGTTTGTGTTTGTTTTTGTATGGTATTGTTCAGAGGCTCAGAGATTCAGAGGTTCAGCGGTCTGGGGAGATTTCCCCTTCAGAGGTACTAGGCTTCCTACTGCCTACTTCTAGGCATATGCTGGACACAGCTGGGAGGCTAGTTTTTGGGGTCAAGGTGCCCTCTGTCTATCAGAGGTTTGAGGAGTTTCCCCATCAGAGGCTCAGAGGTTTGGGGAAATTCCCCATCAGAGGTCCATTTGGAGGGGGGGAATTCCCTGTCAGAAGTCTAGTTTCTGGGGAGATTCCCCATCTTAGGTCTATTTTCTGGGGAAAATTCCCCGTCAGAGGTTTATTTTTTGGCGCCACATTTCCAGTGTAATTTGTATTTTTATCTGCTTATTTTCTCCTTTGTGTGCTTTGTCTCCCCCCCCTATGTGCCTATTTGCAAGGGTTAAACTTCTCTACATTTCATATGAGTCAGTGAGTGTGTGAGTGAAAGAGTTTATGTGTGGCCCCATGGCCTTCATGGCTACAGGGTCCGATTGGCCTCCACCCACGATTCCAAGGCACTCTCATACAGCTTAGTGGTGGGCCCCTCAGGGTGACCTGGAGTGGGGTTTATACCTCCCTGTCTACACTAAAAGAGCTTTCACTCCTTCGGGGGCATGGCCGGGAAGGCACCTGAATGACAGTCAGGTACCCTGTACCTGACTAAACTTTGTCCATCTCTCTGTCCATCTATTTCTCTCCTGCAGAGTGTATGTCCAAAATTTTTGATATTAGTTTGTCTGTCAGCCCAACTTCCTCTTTTCAGGCCAAAAGTCATTCCCCTTTTCAAAAGGGGCACATTTCCTTCTTTCTCATTTTCATTTTATGGTATTAGGAAAAATTAAGGCTGAAACAATTATTTCTTATATTAGTAACATTGCATGAAACTTGCCAGTCAAATTTATGTTGGACCTGTTTGTCATTGTTATACTCGATTTGTAGATTCCGGTATTTTGGCCCGTGTCTGTGTGACAACTGGGCAAGACCCCAGTCCCCCTAGTCTTAAACATTTCTTTCAGTCTCTTCAGTAACTTCCTGATTCCAGCCACTGTGCTGATTTCAAAGTCCTTTGCTCTTGTGTTAATAAGATTTAGTGACAACTGTCAGTAAAGTTTATATTTGGCTTGCAAGTTTTCCAGTGCATCGCTTAATGTCTTTTTAAAGTCTGAACAAGACCCCAGTTTCATAGCCTTGAATATCTATTTAAGTAAATCATGGGTTAATTCTGGCAGGAAACTCTCAAGTTTTGCTCTGGGAGAGTTCTTTGTGGTTTTTCTTCTTCCTCTTTTTAGTGTAAGAGCCAAACTAGCTCCATTTTGTTGTTTACAGCATAAGCTCCATTCTTGGCTGTTTACAGCACAAGCCCCATTCCTGGCTGTTTACCCCATAAGTTCCATTCTTAGCCCTTCTGCCCCAACCTCTGCCAGTGAAACCTGCAGGGCCACTCCCTGCTGCCTTCCCCCACCCCAGGTTGCACAGCCACTGAGCCGTAAACTGAGTCACCTTAGGCAAATAGCTGCTATAATAAACAATAAGTTTCTATTACCTTGAAATA
>CAUYTI010107902.1:0-11871 GCA_963575145.1 Galago senegalensis
CAATTATGAGAAAGACATGATGGCTATGTTAGCCAGTTGGATGAGAGTTTTCCAAACTGCATATGGAAGCAACACACTGTATCCTATGATAGAATTAATGTACACAATTATGATCTAATAAAAAATAAATTTAAAAAATATATTAACTGAGAAATCTCTATTACTACACCAAATTCTTTTTGGAGTGACACAGACCACCTAGGTTTACACTCCAGATCTGTCATTTGATTCTTATATGGTCTTTAACAACTTACTTAACTTCTCTGTTCCTCAGTTTCCTAATTTGTAAAGTGGTGGCAATAATTTTTACATTATGGAGATTAAACAAAAATGGCTCAGCACAGTGCTGGTACATGGTAAATCCTAACTACAAGTTGGATATTATTATTAATTACATTGGGCATAAAACTATAGACCATAGATCATGCTTAATATGCAACAAGAAAATCATATGGACAGAATATAGTTAAGTATACTATTATATGGTGCTTATTATAGTCACCGTGGGTGATTGAAGAGGTAGACATCACAGGTTTCATGGGAGATGTGGCTTGAGTTGTGACTTAAGTGATGGACAGAGAATGATGGGTAGAGGAGAGGAAAGGACATACCAGGTAAGAGGCATAAAATGAAAAGAATGAAAAGGAAAGTGAAGGGTCTTGGAGGGCCATAAAAGTCAACTAAGTAGTTTATCACTGTATCATTTAATTGAAAATTTCATGCTAGCTTCCAAGACAGGTTTTCAATTTAGATAGGTAGTAAACAGTCTCTTCAGAAAATGGTCTGTTCCAAGCTTGTGTGTATATGTGGGTGTGGTGTGGTTTGTTATCTTTTAAGTGGTTCATCCGAATTATCTCATTTAACATTTGTAATAACCCAATTAGACAGTTAATATTATTAATCCCATTTTAGAGATAAGGAAATTGAAGAGGCATCAAGAAACTTGCCCCAAATCATATAGCCAGTGAGAGCCAGAGCTAGTATGTGAATCCAGTCTAACTTCAAGGCTCTATGTTCTTAATCACAAAGGTGCTGCCACTTAATTTTCATAAGGTCTTATAACTTTTAAAGGTTAAATGCAAGCCAGAACACGCAAAGGAAGAAACCCTTACACCTAATTTGATGTATAAACTATGACAGCTATCTTATCTGTATTTGAATTCAAAAGACAGAGACTAACAATTACTTAGACTCGAAGAATCTTCAAGTGTGAGGAGTGAAATTTAATAAACTATTTCATTTTAAGGTTCTGTTCAAAAATGAAAAAGTAACCTTTTTGGTTAATTTCACGTTTCTTTCAATAGAAAGTATTGGCAAAGTGAGGCCTTGCTGTTTTAGGCACAGTCAGAGGTGGTCTGGGCTGTTTTGAGGTCTTGTAGTAGAGTATATTAGATGTTTTGTTGGCTTGACTAAAAGAGAAGTGGTTACCCTGAGGCCTTGGCGTCACACGTGGCTTTTTAAAATATCATGTGCAGCTCTTGAATTAAATATTAAAAATTCTGCCTTGAATTGTCTTGATGTTTTGTCCTTTGAAAGGTATAAAGTGTTACTAAGAGGTAGAGACACAAGAGGGAGCTCTAAATAACTAAAAACAAACAAAAAAATTTACAGTGTTTATACTGCAAGCTGCAGTAACATCTGACAACTTGAACACTGGTACATTAATTTAATTTGGCATGATAGATGCCATAGGTATGGGAGACAGCATGGTGCAGTAGTAAGAAAAACTCTGAATTAATACAGCCCTGAATTGGAACTGTGGCTCTGATACTTTCTAGCCGTGTAATCTTAAGATACGTCACTTACTACTCTTACTCTGAGCATTATTTTTCTTGTTTGTAAGTAGGGAAAATAATATTACCTATACCTCATAGAGTTATTGTGTGAACTAAATGACATATAAAGCATGTAACAAACTTTAAGTATTGCCTGGTCATATTCAATAAATAATATATGTTTGTTTATGATTGAGTTTAAAACAATAGTATGACCCTACAGAACTCAATATCATTTATACTGAGGATTCTTCACTTTCACCCTCGGCCAGTTTGTTTACCACTCTACTAGAGGCTGGGCTATTCCTTTCTTAAGTGAACATTTTATAAATCACTCACCTCCATCATTGTCTAAGTTATCTCCACAAAGCATTTCCATGACAACATTGCAGCCTGTCCCACTCCAACCAACCTGACACACACAGTGCCAACCATTTTGATCCAGGGTACATCGGCCATTTCCAAAGCAGAGCCCTGGACAGCCATCTGAAAGGATAGTAGAGAGTAACAGTCATGAAAACATCAGAATGGGATTGGCCAACAATGATGTATCTGTCTATAGGGAAGCATCTAATCATTTGGGCTTCAGACAGATGAGGTGTTGAATAAATGGAAGAGGAGCTTGCTTGCTTGCAAAACCTTCCCAGGGAACTTGTTATTCCTTGCTCTGCAGTGGTTTTCCTTAGAGAGCCAATTAAGCTTTATTAATGCTAACCCCAATTCCCAACCTCTGGTTCAAATAGGACAAAAACTATGGTGGGGACAAGAAATGTTTTTTTTTCTTTTCAATAAATATATCTCCTCATCTCAATCAAAACAGAATGAATGATGATATATCTAGTTATGGCCAATAAGTTGGGGAAAGATGGCAGTTTCTATGAAGAGAAACTTTCCCTCACTATGCCTAGCCTGTGTTGATTTTTCCCTTGTGGTGTACTGCTTCAAGACTTAGGTATGTTGTTATATAGTTCAGACCACACCATTAAGTATTTGCTTGTATGGTGCCTGAGAAATGTGCCTCGGTTGCTTTGTGTCTATTCAGCTTTTCTCTTGGAGATTATTATTGGTGTGAGGGCTAAGGATTGAAATCTTGACTTCTATGGTATCTCTCTCAAAAGCTTATATAATATTATGCCTCTGACAATATTCAATGCTCAGGAAATGTTTATGAAATTGATGAAAGCCGGTGTAGACTTTCAAAATTCTAGAGAATTGGAAAACTATAGTTAAGAGGAAAGAAAGTATAGTATTTAAATGACTTTGATTCATTTACAAAGCATCAACACTTACCATGGCTCCCCTTTTGACTTTTAAATTCTCAAGATTACCCTATTCTTTCTACCAGTAGCTCACAGTTCTACTCTAACAAAGGGTAACTACACACGAGCCAAGTGCTCAGTGGGTAGATGAACTGAGACAGCAATAATAACACATATCTTCTGGAAATTTTCCCAGTAGCAATATAAGACCAGCCCTGGATTTTACTGGGGATAGTCTAATCAGTATTTTCATTTTCTGTCTATGAAAGACAATTTTCAAAGTATAAGGAGAAAAAACATAAATTTGAAAAATATCTGTAGAAGTAACCCAGTGTTCCTTCCAAATTGTTTTCCAAGCAACCATCAACAGACTAGAGGAAGAAAATCTTCAAAATAAAATGACAGATGGCTGTTCAAAAGATGAAAAGTTTTATGTATATAATATCCTTATGATGTGGCGTAGGATGGATATACACAGGTGTGAGATGGGAAGTTATGTACTTCCATTCTAGTGGATCAATAAAGGATAAGGAGAAATTAAGGATAATCTGGGACTTATTCAACTTTGGAAACTGTGGCAATCAAGGCACTAGGATATCTGACAGACAAACCTTTGCTGTCTCTGTCAAAGGAAGCTCCCTGGAGGGATGGATGATAGGGCACTTCTAGGGAGATAATTCTGTCCTTGCAAGGACTTAAGAGCCCTTGTATTTGAACTTGGAGCTATCTTGTTATGTTCAAGAAAGTTTATCCACCAGACTAACTCACTTTATGATTACCTGTGTTATACACACAGACACATAACTCAATATAAATATAAGGGAAAAAAAAACAGTCCTTGAAACTACTCATCAGTCCATTCTATACTATGGCAAAAAGTCATTTGTTGATGTCAGACAACCAAATTACTTTTTAGTCTTGTTATATATGAAATAAGATTGGCACAAGTAAAAACAAAACAAGTGAACAATCCCCCCAAACATCACCCTCCCTTTATGACACGTATATTTTCTGGTGAAAATATATGTCTGTTATAAAACTGGTAAGAAAAATCTTACCTCTGACAGCATCTAAGTAGTGAGCTAAAAGGGGGGGAAAAGAGTGATTGAATGAATTTCTGGGAGACCAAAGCTATACAACATATACTAATGGTTTACCATCTGTTGCCTGAGAGGAGAACAGTAAACTGTGAATTGCTGAAACGCCTGCAGCTCAAAAGTTGGTACATTGGCCTGTGTAGTTTGTGAATAATATTTTTGGTGGGAAAGATATTAATGGCTTTTCTGCAAGAAACTCTATTAGGCTTCCTCAAAAAATGTCATATTTCATTAAAAGAGCTACATTTTTACATTTCAGTAATAACTTCTGTGAAAGAGCACCGGCTTCAACTTCTTAATATCTTTAGAAGGGAGTTCTGGAGTAACCACCTTTGGTAATCATCACAATATTTAAATTCTCTTATGTGAAGGCAATAAACTTACTGTAGTGCAGGAATGTAATTACTTATGCTGCATCAGAATCTCACTTCTCACCACCTTTTTAATGAATCTTAAATATTTTCTCGAGTTACAGAACAAGATGTGCTGTATCTTTAGTAGAGTAATAAATAATGTAGTTTATTAAGATTATATGTTACATGCATTATAGATAGTATACATTACTTTGGCAGTTTCCAGCCATTATAACAAAACACTTTCACCAGAAAGTAAAAGCTATAGTACAGTATAGTGGGGGAAAAACCCCAGAACAACGCATTGGGTATTCAGAGGCTCACATTTGCCTTTACTTTGCATGAATTTTCTGTGTACTCGTGGCATGTCACTGGAACACTCTGTGACCCACTTTCCTTAGCTGAACAATGGCAATCGTATTTGTTCCTCTGTATATACAAAAAACTTTTGTGGCAGATATCAATATATGTCAAAGATTTTTGATTGTTTTTCATAAAAAAATAAAGTTCTATATAACTAATCTTAATTATTATTAGTGTCTTTTGCAGTGTAAGATTATGTGATAGATTATTATATAGGGATTTTTATGCCCAGAGACTGTTTTCCTAGATAGTATCCTGAAAGTTGGTTCAGCACCATAGCACAGTGGTTATAGCGCCAGCCACATACATCGAGGGTGGCGGGTTCAAACGCAGCCTGGGCCAGCTAAACAACTGCAACCAAAAAATAGCTGGGCATTGTGGCTAGCACCAGTAGTCCCAGCTACTTGGTAGGCTGAGGCAGGAGAATCTCTTGAGCCCAAGATTTTGAGGTTGCTTTGAGCTGTGACAGCACAGCACTCTACTAAGGGCAACAAAGTGAGACTCTGTCTTAAAAACAAAAATAAAACTATCCTGAAAATTGGTGGAATTGGTGACATAGGGTGAGAGAGGGTGGATGCTTTAGTACCATCTCTCTATACTATAGGATAAACAGTTCAACAGAAATGTTCTATCGATGATAGGTCAGGAATGTCTTCCTCATATACATTAAAGACAGCCTCTAATGATATCGAATGGCCCCTGATAAAGCAGTCCCAATTAATAAAATTGCCTTAAGTGCTTTCAACCGAAACAACCTATACTTTTTAAAAGGAAAAATGGACAGTGAATGTTACCTTCACAACAAAAGCACTTCTCTTATTAACTAATGACACTTTATTTCAATGTATCATCTTTTGCTTGAGTAACTCAAAGCACTTGAAAGCAGAAAACAGTAGGAATACTTAAGTAATGAGAAAGGAAATGACATAAGAAATAAGTAGGATATTATCAACAAAAGAGGAAACTTCCCAGTTCATGAAACTTTCCAGCCTATAATCAACCCTCCTTCTTCTCCTCTTCTCCAACCTAAATTCTACTAAAAGCCCGCCAATTGACTCACTAAACTATTCGTACTTCAATTAATCCAATTTACTTTGGTTAAAGTATGGTGGTACTTACCAATTGTGCAGTGGTCGCCCTCCCATCCAGGGCTACACTCACATTTTCCATCTTTGCATTGGCCATGTTCAGCACAGTGAGAATGACAGGAGCGTTCCTCACATGTTGGTCCTACCCAGCCTTCTTCACATTGGCAAATTCCCCTTGAGCAGACTCCATGGCTTCCACACTCCATGGTACAGAGCTCTGTGGGAAATTAAAAAAAAATGAACATATTTAGTTAAAACTTATATACATTCTTTTGAAAAAACATTAGAATTAGCAATAGTCTCAGTCTATACTTATTTTTTAAACAAAATACTTATAAATATTTTATATATAAAAAATGTCACAAAGATCTCTAGAATCTGATTAAATGTACAAGGGACTCTGTAAAAAAAAAGGTAGCTAAGTTTCTAAGTACAAAATCAACTAAGCTAAATTGATTTTGGGAAGTCCATAAGATTATAATGGCATTTAAGGTTTAGAAATTAAATAAATTCCAAACAAATGCCAAGTGGGTTTCACTAAAAAGTGGTTAAGATCAAAATGATGTTTCAGGAATTTTATGATACCATAAGACATCATTTGGAAAGAAATCTCTGTAAAATAGTGCCATAACTTCATTCAAAATACAGATTCAATAATTGGAAAGATAACTTTCTAATAAAATTCATAATATATTAATACAAAAGGTAAAGCTGCCAATGAAGGCACTCAGCCAGTTTCTCTTGTCATACTAAGATATTTGCATTAATTTTAAGCATATAAATGACTCCTGGTTGATTAAAATACACAGCCTTCTTATTTTAGCCAATGTGATGGTGTGTACTGCTCTGCTGAGATTCTTTCCTCTATCCCCTTGACTTTTACTTGAGAAACATTGAATATTAATAAAACGATGACAGTAGAAAAACCAAAAATAAAAGCTTGGAAAGCCTCTTTCTTTATCTAATTCCTTTGCTGGAGTAGGAGAAGTAGGATAAAAGCCTACTGAAAGAGCACAGAAGGTTTTGGGTACAATTGGTCATATATACTTGAAGGAAAAAGAGGATGCTCTGGAAACCAAGTTGTCGCTTTCATAATTTCAAATTCTGAAGCTGGATTTATATATTGAGTTATTGATATAATATTAATATACTACAAAGACAGCAGTTATTTTTCAGTAGGTGATAATATTCTTTTGATAAAGCTATAATTGTAGCTTTTTATTATAATGAGGATCAATCTTTTCATTAATTTAATCACAAGTATTCTCTGAGGGTCAGTATATGATGAAAAGAATGGTGGATTTGAAATAAAGACACCTGCATTTCTAATTCCTCTGCATAATAGCTATGTACCTTTAGGCAATTTACTAACATGCTCTCTTACTCTCTGCTTGTGTAAGTATACTATAGAAGTGAAACTATTTACACTCCACAGAATTATTGGACAGATTTGACACATACTTTAGAGGTATAATCAAAAGGACTTCTTCAAGATTGGATATGGGGGATGAAGGACAGGAAAACAAAAATTTAGCTTAAACAAGTGAATAGATAATGCTGCCATTAATTAAATGCAAAAGACTGAGGGAAAAATAAAGATGGAAGATCAAACAGATTTACCCTAAGATACACTTTGTTTTGTTTTGTTTTGTTTTTTGAGACAGAGTCTCACTTTGTTGCCTTTGGCAGAGTGTCGAGGTGTCATAGCTTAGAACAACCCCAAACTGTTTGGCTCAAGTGATCCTCTTGCCTCAGTTTTTCATTTTTAGTAGAGATGGAGTCTCACTCTTGCTCAGGCTGTTCTCGAACTCCTGAGCTCAAGCAATATACCCATCTCAGCCTCCTACAGTGCTAGTAACCTTAAGATATGTATTGAAAATCAGTGAAGGTGTCAATTTAGGTAATAAAATACATGATTCTCACAGGCCTGGTGGAGATACAGAATTGGTAGCCATTAGCAGATATAGGGGTGTTTACAGGCATGAGACTGGTTGATATCCCTAAAAAGAGAGACTAGAAGAGTCCCAGGAATGAGCGATGAAATATTCAATGATTTAAAGATCTGATAGAAAAAGAGGAACAATTAAAGGAGACTAGGATGGAGAGGGCAATAAGTGTTAGGAAGAAATGCAGTATATTCAGTGTAGTTAAAGCCCAAACAGTATACTTTTCAAGAAAGAAGTGTTTATATCTAATATTGCTGAGAGGTCAAGTAAGATTCAGGCAGAACAGTGATCATTAGATTATTAACATGGAAATTGTTATTAAGTTTAGGAAAAGGGGTACCAATAAAGTATGTATGTAAAGCCAGATTGGAATAGGTGGAAGAGTGAATGGAAAGTTGTGTGAGGGATCACTAGGTTGTAAGAAAAATCTAGGACACAGAAAAATATATTTTAAAAGGTGAGCTTTTGCTAATAAGTGGTAACTTAGGTAGAATTATTCTGAAAGAGCCCTTGGTTCCTTGAATCATGGTCTGAATCTTACACTGATAATCTGGATTTTGAATTTCAGTTCTGGTAGTGAATTTGGGATTGTGATTCTGCTCCCATTAATGGCCTCCTCACAAAACACTAAACACTGAACCAAAAGGGCCTTTTTTTGGGGGGGGGGATAGAACCTCAAGCTGTCACCCTGGGTAGACTGCCGTGGCCTCACAGCTCACAGCAACCTCTAACTCTGGGCTCAAGCGAGTCTCCTGCCTCTGCTTCACAAGTAGCTGGGACCACAGGCACCTGCCACAATGCCTGGCTATTTTTTGGTTGCAGCCATCATTGTTGTTTGGTGGGCCTGGGCTGGATTCAAACCTGCCACCTTAGGTGTATATGGCTGGCGCCTTAGCCACCTGAGCCACAGGCGCTGAGCCCAAAAGGGCCTTTTTAAGCTTAAAGCTAAATGGTCAAAGCCAGGGAAGTCAGAATAGAGTAGGAGTAAAATAGAGGCAAACATTTTTCATATATGTCTTTGTACAGCTATAAATGTTAGGCATAGGGGAGTATATCATTCTGGTTTTTGTCTGAAAAGTAACAGGACTAGATATGCAGTATTGACAAGATAGTAGACTAGGCTATTCTTTAACCATCTCAGTGTAAACTATTAGAAATGTTGGAGATAATGTAATAATTTTAGAATTGCATGTCTTCACTCAGAAAAAGAGAAATCCTTAAGTTCCAGAAGCAAAGATGATCTTAACGGTCAAAGCAAAAAGCACATAAGTCAATCCTCTGGAAGTCTCAAAGTTTATTAGACCCAATTATAACTAGGGCTTGGGTATTTATGTCTACAAAGGGAAAATAAATGAAGTCTTAGGCTCATTTAAGATCGGAAGTGAGATCAAAATTCTAGCATAAAGCCAGGATTCTTAAAAAGCAACAATCTCAATGAGATAGAGGTGTATCACATTATTAGACTTCAAACTATAGGACAAGGCTATAACAACCAAAACAACATGGCATTGGCACAAAAATAGAGGGATAGACCAATGGAACAAAACAGAGAACTCACATATAAAACCATCTGCATATAGCCAACTGATCTTTGACAAAGAAGACAACAATATACACAATATATACATGGGAAAAGAAGCCCCATTCAACAAATAGTGCTGGGAGAATTGGATAGCTACATGCATAGGAATGAAATCAGATCTACATCTCCCACCAATCACAAAAATTAATTTAAGATGGATAAAAGACTTAAATGTATGGCATGAAACCATGAGAATGCTAGAAGAAAATGTTGGGAAAACTCTTCTAGATTATCTGCTTAGGCAAAGAACTTATGAAGAAGATCCCACTGGCAATCACAGCAACAACAAAAATAAATAAATGAAGCCTGATTAAATTTAAAAAGTTTCTGCATAGCCAAATAAATAATCAACACAGAAAATAGACAACATACAGAATAAGAGAAAATATTCACAAAATAGCAATGTGATAAAAGGCATTTATCCAGAATCTACAAATAACTCAAACAAATCAGCAAGAAAAATGCCAAACAACTCCATCAAAAACTGGGCAAAAGACATGAACAGAAGTTTTTCAAATGAAGATAGACAAATGGCCAACAAACATGTAAAAAAAAGTTCAACATTATTAATCATTAGGCAAATACAAAGTAAAACCACAATAAGATATCACTTAATCCCAGTTAGAATGGCTTTTATTAAAAAGCCTGAAAGTAGGCTGGGCACAGTGGCTCATGGCTGTAATCCTAGCCCTCTGGAAGGCTGAGGCAGGTGGATCATCAGAGCTCAGGCGTTCGAAACCAGTCTGAGTAAGAGTGAGATCTCAGCTTTACTAAAAGTAGAAAAACTAACTGGGTATTGTGGCAGGTGCCTGTAGTTCCAGCTACTTGGGAGTCTGAGATGATAGGAATGCCCAAACTCAAAAAGTTGTTGTGAGCTATGATGTCACTGCACTCAACTCCAGGGTGACTGAGTGAGACTCTGTCTCAAAAAAGTAAAAAAGTCTGAAAACAATGTATGTTGGCATATATGCAGAAAGGAACACTTATGCACTCTTAGCAGGACTAAAAATCAGTATAACCTCTATGGAAAATAGTATGGAGATTCCTCAGAGAACTAAAAGAAGATCTATCACTTGATCCAGTAGTCAAACTTCTGGGTAGTTATCCAAAGGAAAAGAAGTCATTTTATCAAAAAGACACCTGTACTTGAATGTTTATTGCAGCAAAATTTACAATTGTAAAAATCTGGAATCAAACCCAAGTGCCCATCAATTCATGAGTGAATTAAACAAAATGTGGCATAACTATTCTATGGACTACTACTCATCCATGAAGAAGGATTAATTAAAGCCTTTTGCAATAATTTGGATGGAACTGGAGAAAATTCTAAGTGGAGTATCTAAAGAATGGAAAAACAAACACCCATATGTACTTGTTATTGAATTGGAACTGACCAATGAGTACACATGTGCACAGAGGGAGGTCAAGCTCAGTGGAGGTAAAGCAGTGGGGAAGGGTGAGGAGGAGATGGATCAAAACTTACCTAACAGGTGCAATGAACACTATCTGAGTGATGAGTACAATTATAATCCTGACTCAAGCATAACAGATGATCCATGTAACCCAAAACATATGTACTCCCATATATTTTGAAATAATAAAAAAAACTCCACCTACTAGCCCAGAGAGGTGGCAAGGAAATACTGACTAAATAATAATAGTTAGAAAAGATGTAGAAATAAAATACTATCTTATAGTAATATGTAGTATGGAGTGTCCTAAGGGAAATGTTTGAAAAACTTTGTATTATTCAGGAGTTTGGTAGGAGATATTTTGACAAGTATGCAGATGAAAACTTAAATGTGAAATTCTGTTTCTAATAATAGTGACCTAAATAATTTTTACTAGGCCCTCCTGATGAGAAATAGAAAATCTGTGCAAACATATTTTAAAATCCTTTGGAAGTTGCTAGAATTCACAAAACAGTAAATAATTACTGTGCCAAGTTCCAGGAAAAAAAATGAAAACCTAAGGAGGTAAGCCTGACATTTACAGATGCTTTTTCAGCAGAAGCATCTGTCAATTATAGTAGAGGGGTCAAGAAGGCTTAGAGGCTGGGTAGAACTGTGTTAATCTCATAGGGGAGAAAAAAAAATTGAGTAGATAATGGCTAAGAAATTTTCAACATTGAACCAAATATATGAAACAAAATTGAAGGGAGGAAAAAGAGAAAAGGATAAATTCATAATCATAAGAGACTTTAGATTCTGGGAAGATGGCCGACTGGTAGCAACCCTGGTCAGAGGCTCCTGAGCAAAGGAAGAAATACTGGTTGGAAACAGAATCTATGAAGCCAGAGACGGGGAGCTGAGCCCAGAAAGAAGTTCGGCAAGCTATAAATCCAAGGAAGATCACTTAAGAACATAAAATACAGGTACAAATCGGGCCCCAGAACTGCTTACTAGAGC